>NTHP01000366.1:413170-482902 GCA_003416845.1 Oplegnathus fasciatus | reverse complement strand
GTGTGTGTGTGTGTGTGTGTGTGTGTGTGTGTGTGTGTGTGTGTGTGTCGATGCCTGGAATATGGGTGTGATTCCCATCATGTCCAGTCATGTTGAATCATGTTAATTGTGTGTTGCAGCCACCAGCTTGGAGGATCACAGTGTGTGTGCATGTTTTTGAGGCCTGTGATTAGTGTGTGTCTCTCTGCAGGTTGTGTGTGCGTGTGCACGTGTGTGTGGGTGAGCGGACAAGGTAAAGGCTATAGCATGTCCAGGCTTCTTTGAAGTTATGCTGTAATAGGGCTCCAGCAGCATTACTTTATTTCCCACGTGTTATTTAAAGCTGCACTAAGACCCATAAAACACGCCAACAGACAGTTAGCAGTCTTGACATATTATTTCCCTATTAAGTTGTTATGCTCGTCTGCTTTTCTCCAGTCTGGTCTACACTAACTTCTGAGAAACATATTTGAATATTGTGGTCGTGCTAGACATGTATTGTTCATTATTGGGTTCATCAGACCTCCATAGGGAAATGACTGCCTCTGTGATGTTCATGAGAGCATCTGAGACACAAGCTTACTATGAACGTGTTGTAAAACCAATAAGCTACAAGGAGGCAGAAAAAGGAAACAAACTTGGTGCCACTTCTCCGTAACTTTGAAACCACAAGCAACCCCGTTCACATTACATGATCATTTGATTCATTGCTAATTATGTCAAAAATTGTGCCATCCTCATTCAAAAATAGCAAAAGATGGATTGAGGAAATTCAGTTTGAATTGAGGGGGTGGATTTTCTAAAAAGTTAACACCACCCCTGTTGAAAGCACAAGTTTGCTTATACACGCGCACACAGGCTCCAGACACTGTAAGATGACATGATCAACTTCACAAGTCCACCAACAACGAATCCATCTAACAGTGCCGTAGACTTTTGGCAATAAAGCAAACGTAATAAAGAAACTGTTAGGTTGTACAAATCAATATTTCCCCCGTGTGGAAAAGCAAACACTTGGCCAATAACTTCTGCCCGTGATCCAAACTTAAAGAGAAATTTGACAGAAAGAAAAAAATGAGAAAAAGGAAGAGAGTCAGAGAAACGGGGAAAAAAGGCAAGTTTGGGTGCGTTTGAAATATAAAAGGTGCAGTAAAGCGAACAGAGACAGAGGGGAAGACAGAAATGACATGAACACAGTAAGCAAGAGTGCTGGACCAGAGGGGGATGTCCCAGTGTCCCACAGCCTCAGGTGCTATTGGCAGGAGCACAGGGTTACGGGGTGGGGTCAGGGGTAGAGCGACACACTTCAAATCTTCCAAGAATAGTTTGTGTCGTGACCACTGAAGCGGCGGGACCCAAACAAATAGTAGCATTGAGTGGCCTGAGGCTGCCGCTCGTAGTGCAGGATCCTGCACCGGTTGGGTGGGGACCCGTCAGGTTGGATGGAAATCTACTAGTCTGCTGCTAAATTGGTTTGATAGTAGCACTTTTATAAAAACCTCACAGTGTTGCACAGCGCAAATGAAGATGAATCTTCATGATCAGTTAAGACTGTGACTACATTATCATCACTTTTTAACAATAAAAGACAGAAAGAGAAAAGAAATATACGAAGTTTGAAATGAGGAAAAGTGATTTTGATGGAAAGTTTACTGGGTTGTGTTAAAGATGTGCTCTTTGATCGATACATTTTTTTGTACAATCCTGTTTATCTTTTAAGAAATTTCAGCACACGTGATGAGTTACATTCCACCACTGAGGAAAGTCTTTTTCTCTAAATCACTGATGATTCTAACTGCTGCTGAAGTAGAGAGCCTGTATGAGAGAGCGAAGGGGGCTGCTAACATCACTATAGTTCAGCAGCTGATGGCCTCCCTCCTCCTCCTCGTCTGCCACCTCCATTTTGTTTCCAACATCTGTCTTCCCATCCGCCAGAATGTGTCCGATCAGTAGCTGTCCCCCACTAATAAAATGCATCCAGAGGGAGGAAGAAAAAGCTTCAAAGGCATTCCTCCAGCTGATATGGGAGCCTCCACAAATCCCCAGTTTCCCTCCTGTCTCCATTTTCAGCACAAATACTTCCTGTGTGTGTGAAACCCCATCACACCTCACCATCACACTCCCTTCTCCTAAATTAACTCGCTCTACACTCATCTCAGCCAATCCATTAAAGCACCATATCTCTAAAGACCTTAAGAGACTGATTTTAGAGAAACCCTGTTCCACTTTTAGCTTTGCTCGGCTCCGTCACCATCCAAACCTCTCCTCTAGAAATTATGTTACTCCAATTTGTGCAACATGTAGATATTCTAGGAAAAACAAATGAAATGCCACAGTGAATATTTAGCTGTTACGTTTGGTATCAAAATTGTATGACTTGCCAGTTACGTTAATTAACAATGTTTAATTAACAAACAAAAACCTAATCCAAGTGTCATTACATTCCCTTCAGGATGCATTTGCTGCTGCAAATTAGGAGTATAGAAACATCATTTCTAGGAGACGGGGTTGAACTATCTTCAACAGATTTAAGATTTTATTTACGGAAAGGGTTAAGATAAAGGTTAACATTTGCATACACACAGGACATCTAAGAAGAAGTCTAACATTTGTGTTTGTACACAAAAGTCCATGTTCATTTCAATCACTTTCTACTAAAAGTTGCATTAAGTTCCACATTCCACAATCATATGTCACATTGGCAGTGAAAATAATATCAGACCATGTATTTTAAAGTGGATGCTAAGACACTGTAGATGTATATGTATATATATGTATATTATTTTTGATAATCTAAGCATACAAATTAAGAAATGAATCATTTCATCACTATGTAGCTTACTTAAAGTCCCCCTCCACTCAAAAATGTGCTTTCCTTATTGTTACTTCACTGTGATGTTTGTGCAGAATGACGTGTGTGCAGAGTGCAGACACTTGAAGACTGTTTTCACTTTCATCTGCTGAAGGGGGAAAGTTTTCTCTGTGCTCACCGCAAATCTCAGTTTAACAGGTGTACAGGATTAGTGACATCACAGCTAGTTTGGAAGCCAATCATGGACCAGTATGCAACTTACACAAGTGTGATGTGGAAACTTGAAACAGACACTATGAATGGACCAGAGATTAAACTTCTGAAATGAACAATATTTGCATATTCATAGATTCTGGATTTTTCACTGAGGGAGAAGGAGCAGATGTGTTTTTAAGTTCAAATAGTTTAACTGATTTTTTTTGTGTAGAAAAACCATATCATGTAGAAATTATTACTGAAAGCATTTAGTATTTTTATATGTCTGAAAACATGTCTGGAGAGGATCTTTAACTATTTTAACTTGAATTAAAAATTTATTTTTTGCATTTCTATATGAAAATCCTATAAACTTCCCACTGTGTAAACAGTGTACCTTCAGCAGTTACCTCATCACGAGCCAGCAGGATAAATAATATCTAACCACTGTTAGTTAAAGCATTGATTCTATTTTCCCTCCCTTTTTATGTCCAACCCTAACATCTTGTATCAACAGAAAATAACTCACACCAAGTACAAGAGATGCTCCCACAGTGCCATTTCATTTAGACTATAAAAGCATTACAGACACGGGGTCTTGCAAAAGCTAAACATATTACTTATTAATTATATGTGTTACACAAATATTGTTTAAGGGAAAGGTGAGCCACAACAATAAAGAATAAGCCTAATTGGTTGAGTCCCGTTTAAAACTGTTGTGAAAACAAGGCCATGTGTTCCAGTCAAGAACTGCTCGTACATTCCTGGAAGGAGAAATAACAGGTGCAGCGCCAAGACCATTTGGTCAGCAGAAATAATCCAAACACATCGGCCTTACTGCACCCAAGAAATAAATCCTGCAGAAGTGGGCGTAGGTGTCAGTTGGCAATTTTAAATTATCTACCGCAAAGCAGTTTTGTAAGATGGAGTGGAAAAGGAAGGAAGGAAGCAGAGGAGGAGGAGAAATAAGGTGGGTTGAAGGGAAGAAGGAGGAGGAGGAGGAAGAAATTGGAACTGCAGGGGAAAAAAGAAAACTAAGGAGGTAATAAGGAGGATGTGAAACAGGGCTGTCTAAACTGGAAGAACAGAGGGAAAGGTAGCACGAACTATAAAACAAAGACCCACCTTTTAAAAGATTAATATGAACCAGAACATTTTTTATACAATAAGCCAGTGCATTCCCAGTAATTAGGAAGGAATTTCTTACATGTGGCTCTCTCTGACGTCAATCCTGTACCTTCCCAGAGTTTGCTTTCTCTTCCCCGGCGCTGTGAATGTTTAGCGTTAGGCTGCTTTTGGCAAAGCTCCTGGACTTGGGCGCTATGAGAGGTTTAGGGGGAAGGGTGGGGTTTCTTTGCTTGTTTAAAAAGCAAGCAAGGATGAGCATGGTAACCTCAGTTCAAGTATTTGGCTCTCCTGTGATTCTGCACTGTTTATGTGTATGTTGGCGACTGCCACATCAGTGGAGCTGAGAGATTTAAAACGTTTGAGATATTTAGAGTAAAGTGCTTAAAACTTCCGCGACATCTTAACTGACTAATTCTGGACTGGACTGCGGTGTAAGCACAAAATGCCATTTGCAATGATTATTTGGCAGGTTTGTGATAGTTTAAGTGTCTGCAGAGACTTGGGGTGAATTCTTGATTTCTCAGTAGTGAAGTTTCAGGTTTTTTATCTTAGATGCTGTCAAATCCAAAAACAACTAACTATATTTGAGGTTGAAAAACAAAATGTTTTATCAAAGTTAAATTTAGAAAACCAAAAGAAAATCATATCTCTATTAAATCCCTGGTGCACGTTTGTAAAGTCCATTAAAGAATGTCCAGGTTCAAGTTCAGCTCCTTACTACAGTAACTGGGTCAATGACTGCTGCGTGCTACAGCAATCATCAGACACAGGTCATATTAAGTGCTTACTGCTTTTGATGAAAACTCAGTGAAAGCAACAATCCTCTTGAGACACGTTCAGTAAACCTTTCTGTCAGGTCCTGTAGAAACTGTTTCTATGGGCATGCAGCCGGAAAGAAATCTTGCTCCAGCAAGCCAGATGTCAAGCAGGTATTATTTTTAGACCATTTCTTTTAAAATAAAGAGAAAAGAGCTGAAACTCATCCACATGTTGAAGAAGACTTTATACAGCATTTTTTTAATCTCTCTGCAAACTGCAAATAAATGAATTACAAGAAAAATCAGGGTAGGGTCAGGATCAGGGGTTGCGGCACTGTGAGGCTGTGCTTTGAGCTAAATACTAACGTCAGCATGCTAACATGCTCTTTGGTCACACACCAAGTCTGGTGACACTAGAGGAAAAGTCAGGAGATCACTGAAGGCAATTAGGATTCATCCTTTGTGCACCATGAACGTCTGTACAAAATTTCACATCAATCCATCTAATAGTTGTTAGAGATATTTCAGTCTAGACAAAAGTGGTAGACTGACCGAGCAACAGACTGACATTGCCATCCCTAGAGCTGCTAGCATGGCTAAAAATACTCCTGTTCTAAACTAGTATTTCTGCATCACGAAACAATGTGTAATGATTTGATGTCCAAGTAAACACTGGGCCATACATACAGCTGATGACAGTCCTTTGGCAGCATTCAGCAAGCACTGCATCAATAAGCTAAAACTGTCTCTTAGTGACTTTATACGCAGCAGCCATCTGCTTTGTGCTGTGATCTATGTGGCTGCTGAAACTGAGACAATAGCTGAAATGCAATCAGTTTGGAGACAGAGTGGCATATGTGTGTGTGCGTGTGTGTGTGTGTGTGTGGTTTAGGCCTGCGTTCACCAGCACGTCACAAAAACCAGACCAGGGGATTATCTGTAATAATACTGACTCACTCAGGTTTTAGCGAGAGTTTACTGTGGGATTACCGAGCAATCTGATGCTGAGTGGATTGCGCTGTCATTGTGATTATTATTATTATCCATCATAGTGGGCTCTGATTTATACTGTATGTTTCTTTTACCAAGTGTCCTGTTTGCACAAGCATCCAATGTCGCACTACACTTGAACCGCACGCCTGGACACACAAATAACTTTTTGTACCTGAAACACGGCAGGCAGTGTATAATTTCTACATTTTCCACTTGAACAGAGTACTGTTATCAAGCAACATTTGGAAGGAGTCACACAGACCACAACTTGTCCAATATTTGTAATCATATTCACACAAAAGACTTGTTATTGTCAATGCATCTGACTTAAAAATGACTTAATATCTTGTAACAAATCCATTCACATTGTTATACGTGTTGAGTATTTTTTGACCATTACCAAAGACTGGGAGAAAACACCTATAAGTCCTTTTCTGATAACCAGAATGTTCTTGCATCCATCCTCTCTCTCTACCAGATCTGTATGGGAACATGCCAACTGTGGGGATACTTGCTTTGGGCTTAGTTTATTTGTTTTTCCCCCTCTCTACGTGCCCGCTGCAGGTTTGCTTGAGCTCCTCCGTTGAGCCTTGTGTGTGGATTCATAGTTCCCATGCCATCTGATGTCAACAAGCTCCTTCAGCAACACTAATCCACTCCCAAAACTCCCCCAAATCAGTCAGCAGTGGCAGCAAACTGAAGGACAGTCAAGTTTCACACAAAGCATTATTTAAAACCCAAGAAATCACCTCATAAAAAATTATTAACATATTATTAACATGTCCACCACTTTTGTAGACTGAAACAAAAGTGAATGAAGCAGAAAGTGTCTAAAAAAAGTGAAAAGACAGTATTTGTCTCATATGGACTAGCAAACAAAAGCAATGCTGTCTGTAAATTGAGTTGAGTGATGTTTAAATAATATATCTCGAGGCTATTTTGGCCCATACCTGTATCTATGGTAACAAGATAAACATTTCAGATTTCAAACACTTCAGATTAGTGATCACACTAAAAATTAAATAATATAATAATATATACTTTTAAGCATTTATATGAAAACATTTAAACTTCTGAACGTGTGACTTATTTGAAATTATAAAACAGACGTAAATGACTCCGAGCTAAGGGATTCAGCTGTAAATAAAAGAAGCATTCAGGTCACACTCCGTCCCTTCCTGTCCAATTTGGTTGATGCTTTCTCTGCTCAGACAACTTAACTAGAAAAAAACCCTCAAGGTCAACCTCTTCACTCCTCTTCTCTAGTAAGCAGTCCATTAGCTAGCTCATCTTTCCTTAAACTGCCGGGATATTTGCAAAGGCAGCGGTGGGGAGGGCTGGGCTGAGATGACAGAACTATCAACATGGGCCTCTGACAAGGCAGAGCACTGCCATTACTTTCATGTGAGAGGATGGGTTAATTATAAGATTTGGTTTCTAATATGGAGCCTGTCAGAGGAAGTGCAGAGCTTATAACCGGTAATTAGACATAAATCGTTTGACTGAAGCAAATGTAGGGATGTGGGGGAGGGGTGGGATTGAGTAAGATCAGGCTTTGTCTGTGGTAGGGGGGAGAATATATCATCCATCCCTTGGAAACACAAACTGTAAAAGGTCTTAACAGCATATTCATTGTAGGGTAGTGCAGTATTACCTAAAACGTATATCATGGTGTATTTTGATTGACTAGTAACAATATAAAGTATATCATCATGGTCTTCTGAGCTGTGTGATAATTCAATATTATCATTTACTTACTTTTAAATATAATCAAATTATATTATTGTTTTAAACCTAGAGGTGTTTTGGTTGGTGTAATGCATAGCACTATAACACAGTCCATTGAGTTAAACATCTATGCGACTATGTAATGTGTGATTTTGCTTTCATTTGTCATATTGATATCAGAAAAAAAATATTTCAACCATCCAAAGATGTGATTTTACCCCCAAAACTATTTTGCTAAAGCACCTGCATGTTGGGGAAAAAAAGGTGCTACATTAAACTGACACATATCCGCAGTATGGCGAGTGTTTCGAAAATGCGCTATGGCTCCAAAACAACTTGTGTCACACAAGCGCTGTCTGTCGCCATCTCTACACCCACATTTTCCTGGCATGCAAGCATGCAATTGTTTAAGCATAAAAGCATCATGTGTTTTTTGCCATGCTAGGGGCATGGCTCTAGGGATGGCAGCGTCGGTCGGTGGGTCCGCTACTTTGGTCCAGACTGAAATATCTTAACAACTTCTGGGTGGGTTGCCATGAAATGTGGTACAGATACCCCACGGGGCCCAGACGATGAATCCTAATGATTTTAGTGATCCTCTGACTTTTCCTCAAACGCCACCATGAGGTTGACATGGTTGGTGGTTCTGAGTGAAATGTTTCGACAACTACTTGCCATGACATTTGGTACACACATCCGTGTTCTCCTCAGGATGAAATGCTTACAGTATCAACTACACTGGTTGACATGCAGTAAGTTTCTCTGGTGCTTGCTGCGCACTTCATGTGATGTAAAAATCTAAATCCATTATAGTAGCGTACAAACAGTATTACCAAGTACATCACGTCTGATCTTACCAACTGCTATTTCTATCACTGTGTCATTTTTACCAATTATACAGCCCGCTTAACAGGGTAACTTCTGGAAAGAAAATGCAGTTTTATTCTTCAAGAAAAGCAATCTAAGTGGTCGTGTCCAGTGTTTCATAAAGTGTTCACATCCTGGCCTTATGAAACACTGGTGACAACACTGCTGAAAGCCTCACTGAGCAACCGAGCTTGCTGCAGATTTTAAGTGGTTGGGATGACAGTAAGATGACACACAGGCAATGAAATGTCAGGATGTGAGTCATACTAATGAAGCAGCGACTGAATAAAGGTAGAATAAACCCCTCTGGAACACTCTAACACTAACTAATGTATTAACAGTATGACTAAACACGCTACAATTACGGCCTTTGACTGCTAGATTTTAAAGCGCCATTTCATGAAGTGTCAGTCATGACAGCTTCACTATTCACATAAAAAGGGAGAAATTAAAGGGCCTGTGGCTGTGCTTGCCCTGGGCAACTATGCAAGGAGTATATCCTCATACACTAACAGACACACACTCACCCACACACACATACACACACACATACATACACACACAGTCATTCACTCTCTCTGATTGGCTCAGTCCCTACACCAATTTTCTCCCTCTAATTACAATTAAAATAGTCACGCTTGTTTTCATGCAGCAGAAGCACACTAGAGCAGAGCTGAGAATGGCTCGCTTGTTTATTGTGGTCGTGTTGACAAAAGGGTCTTCAATAACGGGGGCCTATGTCCAGCTTGACCTTTGCAGGTGGAGATAGAGGCTGGTCTCTTTCTCTGGCCAGAATATTAGCTGATTGGTTCCACATGCCATCTAGGAGCTAAAAGGTTGCGGGTTCAAACCCTGATACATAAAATGCTTTCTACGGCTCGTGAACGAGGATAACCAATGTGTGTTTGTACCAGCCTATTTCAAGGATGCATACTGCAGACCACCTCGCATTACCTCAAGAAGTCACGTCAATGTGACCCAGCACTAAAATTGTGTTTTGACAAACCAAGAGAAAGCTACATCATCAAAGTCATTAGGATACGTTATCTGGGAACCATAAATGTCTCGTACAAAATTTGTACCTATCTAGCAAGTACATGTTGAGATATGCATGCTGACCATGCTGAGAGCTTCAGTGTGATGATCCTGACTCTGTGACTGTCACATGGCCTCGTGTTCAGGAAGTGTGGAAATGAAGCGGTGCTGACTTATTGGATGACAATCACAGCACTCAAAACATCAACAGTCAATTTACTGTGAAATTTTACAGCTTGTGATCAGCTTTCAGCTTTCTCTCATTGCCTCTGATAATAACAAAATAATAAAGTGATGCTATAATGACCTCCTCAGGGAAATTCTCTGTTTACTTGCCTCCACCCTGCTGACAGTAATTCCACAGAATGAAGTCCACTATCAAAAACAGCAACAACACTGCGTATTAACGGCACATTAAGTGACATTACATAGGCCGCTGATGTCTGGGTGATTACGTCATTCAGGCTGTAATCTAGGACTGCTTTTAGATCACTGTCAACCTTATCACAGGGGCTTTACTTCATTGGGTAATGCAAGAGGCTGCCTTGATCCTCTGTGGACGTAATACTCAGGTCATAACACTGGGCAGACCAGAGATGACACTGACTGTCCATGGGGAGCTTAAAGCAGTAGTCCAGATTTGTAAAAAAAAACCTTCATAAATTATGAACTGGGAGTCTTTTGTTGCTATGCAGCGAGGCAGTGGTGGAAAACTTCCTGGAGTACTGGTCATTTTAATTTGAGGCATGAACTTGAAAATCAGCTATAATGCAAGTATAATGCAATTAAATGGCTTCTATGACAGAAAACCATCATCACGAACGCCAATAGTAAATTTCCCTGCTGAGTTTGTACTCTGATGTGGTTTGTTTACTTGTGTTTTGGCATGAGGCTACTGTGTGTCTGGTGTAGACAAAAGGGGATAGGGGCCCCATTAGATCCGCGCTTGCAACAAAATGTCCTCTGTTCTCAAAATGAATGTGTGAATACATTTGTGAGGGAGGAAAACACTTTGGGTGGGGTGGACAACTTGTGTCTATTAATAGTGTCTATAAATAGATCAAAAACATAACTAACTTTCCGTCCTCTCTGTCAAGTCACCAATAATCCATAACATATGATGCATTACATCTCACCTATACGACTTGAGATTCATTTATTAGTGCTGATTTTTGAGTAAGTGTGGTAGTTTGGCATTACAAAAGATGATTATTATCAAAAAGCTACACAGTTCTAAAATTCAAAACGTGAAAATGTAGGATATCAAGGCACTGTGCTTTTAATTTTGACATGTTACACTGCTACACATCGCTCTCAAATGGAGTTTCAGCACACAGCATTTAACACATACAGTATGTCAGTCATCTGTTTTAGCATGGGCTCGACCTCACATCCAGTATCAATGACAATGCAACAAAATGATGCATGCATGCAGTTAGTCACGAATCAACTAAATGTATGTATCTAATGTCCAAGTGTTGCGTTCTGCACCCAGTGTGCTTAAGTCAATTCAAGTCAAGTCAGTTCTTATTTATATAGCCCAGTATCACAAATCACAATTTACCTCAAGGGGCTTTACAATCTGCACAGCATACGACACCCTCTGTCCTTAGATCCTCAAATCGGATGAGGAAAAACTCCCCAAAAGAAACCCTTTAACAGGGGAAAAAATGAAAGAAACGTCAGGAAGAGCAACAGAGGAAGGATCCCTCTCCCAGGACGACACAGACAGGCAAAAGATGTCGAGTGTGCAGATTAAATCAACAACAAAATCACGTTGTATACAATTTTGGTAACAGAAATTGAAATTGTAGAACAAAAGTGAAGAGTATTGCTTACAACAAACTATCTAATTGTTCAGTCCACACACCCCTCTGAGTGCATCTTTGTCAGGTCAAATAAACATTCCCACGGAGGGACCAGTGTTTGCGTGTGCTACACGATGTGTCAGCACCTTCCATCGCATTTCCATGCGAGTGAAACGCTTGCTGTGTGGCTTGTCATTGCACGGATGCTCATTAGAGTGTTAGCTCCCAGTGCAATCGTGTGCAAATGACAGTGAGCCTGAGAGACGCTGACACAAAGACTAAATCAGAGTCAGGGTGACAAAGAGGAGATAGTTTAGCATGAGATAACCACCACTGAGATTTCAGTGAGCTGCATAAGGACAACAGCAAGAGAAATGTGGAAAGAGCTTTTTTTTATACACGTATACTAAATCCTAAATGTACTCTCTCACCAAACTTACTTTAAAGATTTACAAAGTTTAGACGTTTTATTTCAACAGTGCCCCTCCACTCTCTCTGCACTGCTTTCTAACAATACGCTCAACTACTACAGTAGCAAAACTAAAGAAACATCCTGACAGACAAAGAACATCAATATATAAACCATATTGAAAATTAACTTTGGTGACGAGCTTACAGAACCACCAGTCACAGTGAGCAATATTTTTATTCAACTAGCGTGCTCACACCAGCTCATTTATCTAGCCAACAGCAAATCTACAGCATACCCTTGCTGTTTCATTCATCTAATAGGCTACTGCTCCTGAAAGCTGAAGTAATGAGCTTGCTCTGTTATGCTAATGGATGAAAGAGAAGTCTGGTGAATTACAAATGTGGGAGGACGACAAACCTCGGTTTCATGCAACTTGACTGATGACGAGTGCTGCTGAACTCAGTGATCTTGCATAGATTTGTACAGCAGGGTCCCAGGGTGCAAATTCTTCATGTAGGCTGCTGGGAATGGTTGTACAGTAACACTTTCTTAAGGCATACAGCTATACTGGATAATGATGTGTTGTATACCGATGGAAGATTCATTATTATTCATATGTTGATGAAAGTTAAGCCTGTTGTGAGTATAGCCTAAAGCATAAATCTAGTCTAATAACTATAAAGGGTCACTAAGGTTGTTAATGAACAGGGTTAATTTTCAAAGCAGTCCGCTGGAGAAACCCTAAATTAATATTAATGTATACTATGTATGTTAATATGCTTCACAACACCAAATCCTGGAGGTGTTGATTCACGGCAAAAGTTGACAAGACTAAAATATGAATGTGATATGTTTAAAGGGCTTAGCAGGGAGTCTGAACAGAAGCACTGTTCATCATTTGCTGTCAACTACTACCTTGCCAGCTGCTTCCTACCTGTGTGAAGATGAGGTTACAGAATCAGATAGTTTGTTGCCCTAAGAAACATTCACCAGTCCGCTAGGGTTTGTTTCAAGTATCAAAAAAACTCTTGCCAGTATTATTTCTTTCTCGGAGAAAAAAGATTTGTTTGAGCCTAAAAAATGAAAACAGTGGCCTGCAGAGAGCACAAAAGAGATTTCATTCTGCCCTTTGGCCACCTTCTGGATTTAAACTTAATTAGCTATGGCTGATAAAATGTCAATTTAGCTTCTTTTTTTTTTCTTTTTCCAAAGTGTGGCCAACCAAACATGAGAAAACTGGATGGCTTAATTTCCTTTTAATTTCAAGGAACCACTGTGGCCAAAGACAGCAGAGGGGTTTTATCTCCCGCTCTGAAATGTACCGGCCTAAGATCAAACTCCGTTGGAGCTTTTATCCTCCTGTGTTTCCTCTACTCTCTGAACAGGGTCTTAAGACAAGATATTAAATGCTAGAGATGAGTGCATCTCCTAGTGTGTCTGAGGAATTTTTCTTCACTTGACTGTTTAAAAGTTCAGAGGTAGTTCACTTTATGAGGCTAAATATACCTGAAACATAAACTTGACATTCTGGAAATCAACCATGCTGTTATTTGTCACTCAAAATCCAAAATAGCAAGCCTGTTTAGCCAAAACATTGTGATCATGTCCCAGTACTGTGGCTCAGTATACTGTAGGTTACGCTAATGCTACAACTGAATGAAGATTTTTTTCAAAAATGTGTATTACACTGAAGGTAAGTGTGTGTGATGTCCAACCAGGACTGAAGAGAAACAAAATGAGTAAAAATCTGATTTCTGGGAGAAAAGACGTAATAAACCTAAACTAGGATTTTTCTTCTTAGTTTTACAACTTGGAGGATCATTGCTGGGTTTTTTTAAAGCTATAAAAAGGTAGAAAGTCTATGAGAAGGGATCTTAACTGTTATTTATTTAAGGGATGTTTACTAAGCAGGCATGCTTTTTCAAAATAAGGCCTTCAAATTACACACATTCACACATGCAAGCTGCCAAGTACAACCACAGGAGTCTACCGTTGGCAGCTGAGCAGCTCCAGTGGAGCAGTAGGAGTTCAAAAGCCTTGCTGAGTAAAAGGCTCTGAGTGAGGAACATAATACGTTCACTTTAACAACCCTGATTTCCCCAGATGAATCAGAGTTATAAACCCAGAAAACTCCTGGTTTGAAATTCTCTTCCTCTACCTCAGGCAAACTAGTCATACGCCACTTGGGGCGTATTAGGACTAGTCTCTTGCTACAGACTGAATTTCAACACATTTAGATACCTGATAATGTAGTGTTGTCTATAAAAGGCAATGTTCAAAATTGCAAGGTAGACAGATGAGGACTGTTCCATGTTAGCAAGGACCCCTTGTTAACCCCCTAGGAATGGACTGGTTTGCAGCGCTGCTTAGTGAAAGCAACAAATACATAGGGGGGTCAGGGTCAGGTGGAGAGTATGTCCAGTCATGATGCTTTGATGCTAAGAGACCCATTAGAATGACAGAGCCAATCCATAGCACCCTACTGCTGCCTTCTGGTGCTGGGCACACAGACACTGGCTTCTGACAGAGAAAAGTGATGAGAGGAGGTCTCAATGAGAGAAACCTTAAACGAGACTATGTCACTTAATGTCAGCAAAACTCTATGAAAGTGCTGCTTTGAGCTTAAAGTACTTGATGCTGACTCAAAGTGCAAGTGGTTTTAGGTGCATCACAAAGAGCACATAAGAACTGTCAAGAGTTCAAACAGCACAATGTGTAGAAAAAGCAAGAAGTGCGTTGCCTGTCCATGACTGAGCACTGTGGGGGAGTAATAGTGTTCAAACAGGGATGGACACAGCCCAGGTGCTGAGAAAACTGCCCGAAGAAAACTGATGAACCTGCACAGTAATGCAAAACCACTACAGTATCTACACACAAATGCCAGGGAGCTATTTAATTGCCCTTTTGGCTGATTTATGTCATTGAATTGGACTGAATGGATGTCTCGAGCCGACCTGCTGGATCCAAATCAGCACCAATCAATCTTTTTATGGATCGGTATTCGATCGATTCTGTTTGTTGTAACAGTTGCCATCCAGTGCACCTGCTGTCAGAAACACCCAATTTCACTCCATTAAAACACTGTCTGAAAGCTATTTCTTACACTTGGCACATACACACATCACATGTGAATAAACTACATAGCAAACAAATAAATAAGTGGTAGTCAAACAACAAGAATAAAAGCAGCAGCAACAATACCGGTAATATAATAATAACTATGCTTATTTATTCAGTTCAGAGGGGCACTTCAGCCAAAGCCGCAGCAGTTACTGTTAGAAACAACCACTTAATTTGATCAATGGCTATTTTGTGCAAACAAAAATGGATGACTACAAGGGATGAAATACATTTCATAGAGACTGACCTATGAAAGATGATATTTATAGGATATTTAATCGGCCGGATCATTAACTCATTATTAGAATTGTGTGCTTTTTGGCCTAATAATGTTGTTTATCTCTGTGCAATGATGCATCCACCAAGTTAATTAGGTTCAGTAGGAAAGTTTGCTCCCAGTCCTGATCAGAATCCTTTCATTTTGGATAACCAACAATACTGAGTCCATCTGACGCTTTTATTATTGTTTTTTTTCAACATTTGTTTATTTTTCATCAAATAATGCAGAAGCACATAGCACACTTCGCATAGAGTAGGCCTACATTAAAACTAGTAAAGCAATTCAACTATGTTTGAAAGCTGAATAGCTCTAAGAAAATATATCCTGTGTCACGCTATGAGCTTATTTGATTTATTTATGTTGCTGACAGTGGTGATGAAGAAAGAGTACTCTGTATCGGCTATTGTTGCACATCTAGAAGATAGTTTCTTGAGTAAACATTCATGTAATAAAGGAGACGCTCCTTCTCTGATCCACTGGATGTGCGTCAATCAGCATCTACAGGATTCATATGAGACTGCTCTCACAAGTTGTTATCACGGTTCAAAGACTCTAGTCTGCATTGCATTTCCACAGACTTTACTTCTAAACAACAGAATTATATTACACACAATAAAGATAAGTTTCAGTTCTCTCGTTTTCTCTCCACCATTGTTTACTCTCTCTTTCTTTATCTCTCTCTTTTTTTATCTCTCTCTTTCTCTATCTCTCGCTATTTATTTTTCCTTCTACTCAGTATGTTAGATGAGTCAGGTAGTCAGTTAAGTTCCATTTAACCTTCAGTGACATTAAATTAATTACCATCCCTAATAGATGTTCATGAAATCCCAGCAGTGCCCAACTTGCATAAAACCAAGCTCAGAGAGTCAGAGTTGAGAAGAGAGTGTTTTTTATGTTTTGGTTGGGCTGTGTATTGTGGTATCTCTTGGTCTGGAGGGGGGCGGGGTGAGTGATTGTAATGGTTTATAAATCCATATAACAGTCAGTCTGAAAGGCCTACGACTGTTTCTCAGAATATTACAGCTGAAAGACACAACTTTTTTATGTTTTTAAACAACTTTCATGAAGGGCAAGACCTGAATCTTTAAATCAGCACAATGGCACTGTGACCACAGATCTGCAGCGGATGCCAATTGTAGCGAACATAACAGCTCCGTGGGGCGTTTCAACCATTTTTAGTACACCGCAGCACACAGTGGAGTTTGAAGGCCTCTGTTTCAGGGCTTATCCTCGGATTAGTGCCTGGAAAAGTTCATTCTGCCCTGGGAGACCCAGGGTGCACTGAGCCCTCCCTAACAGGGATTGTGTAACTGCTGGGAACTTTTGATTTTGTTTTGTTCATAGGAGCAGGAGGATTACAACCTCAGAGACCCACCTGACCCGCCTCCCTCTTCTCCGCTGTCCCCTGTTGAACCCATACAGCGGATTGCACCTCCTAGCCAGATGGGAAATACAGCAGTGCAGGGATTCTCCATCTTACTATACCGGGTTGTTTGCAGCACAGAGGACTCACAGACAATGAGAGAGTGAACGTGACCTCTTGCATTTCACTCAGACTCTAAGCTTAGTAGCAGATGTGGATCCTTATGGGTTAATCTTTAAGGTCTTGCATGTTCCTAATCTCCGTATCTATTACAGCATGGACATCTGGGCTATTCTGAGTGCTGCGTCGTAGCAGCAGTCAATAGCTGTATCTGTGTATGGTGTCAAACACAAATACTATACCCTGAATGCTTGTCTCGGGCCTTTCTAAGTCACATTCATACTTTTGCCACTGCTACAAAACCCACTGAGTTGTAATGACGTGTTTATATTGCAAAGAAGCGGCACATGTGGTGTGTTAAAGCTTCAAGGCAACCCACGTTACCGACATGCCTGCTGAAAGCCAGCTAGAGTATACAGGAAAAAAGGTTAGTTATCAAGAAATTCAAGAAACGTAATCCAATGCTATATTGCCTAATTTAGCTAACAAATCAACCATAAAACTATTGAAGAATTAATAGTGAAAGAACAAAAAGAAGATTGGTGGAGCTTTGAAAGAACAGAGCACAGCAGTTTGAGCACAAAACCATAATTCAATTCTGAGCTTCTCTTCCGGCAGAAGCAAAGCTTTGAATGCTTAATAAATTCCTCCAAAGGCTAAATTGCACACTTGTTTCATATGGCAATGAGATTACTTGAATGGAATATTCTGGAAAACTGTGGAGAGGAAGACAATAATGAGGCAGTAATCTTATTTCTCCACAGCAGCTTCCATTGTTCTCTTAAAAAAGGCTTCTGTTTAGTCTGGTTCAACTCTCATTCCCATCCATCTTTCCATTGAGGAAAATTTTTGCAGAGCCAAGGATAAATGAGAACAATAACATTTCTGCAGCGCTCAAATGCCTCAAACACAGATAGGAGGCAGTGCTATTGTGTCCCTCCGGCTCTTTGGACAATCACTAGATAGCAGTGGTGACTACGAGCGCAGCTGCAAGCGCACAGAAGCACAGATCAAGTGAGCAGCGTCACTCTCCCTGAAAACTTCTTAAATAACTTCCTCCAAGTAAGCTCAACTTAATTTTGCTTCTTGCTTTGGTTGACTTCAGTCATCTTTAGACAACTTTTGAAACGTTCACACTAAAACATATCAATTAACACCACAAGCCTTTTCCCTGTGACGATGGCCCCTGTAAGTGAGGAATCATCAGCGCGGGCCAGCAGGGGTTAAGCTCCCTTTTTGAAGATTACGCTTCACTTTCCAGTGGCCTGGCCCAGACACTAGCCACTCTCTTCTAATCCACCACTGCAGGCTTTTGATAGCTCCCACTGCGAGTCCTTATTACAGTCGCTGATTAAAACTGAGAGACAGAGAGAGAGAAAAAAGACAGATAGGAAATTAGAGTGACAGAAGAGAAGGAAGGGCAAGTGAGAGAATTAAACACTACTCCTATTTCAGAGGCAGGAGACTAAACTGTACAGCAGCTGACTTTGATTACCTCTAAATCTAATGCTTCAGCTTAAATTTGGTTACTGAACACACACTTTTTACTTTACTTGGGTCCTAAAATGCCTAAAATTTGCTTTAAAGGGAAAACCTGACCCAAAACACCAAAACATTTTAGTTCAGCACTGTAGCATTAACATCCTCAAAGCACTACTAGCTAAATGCTAGAACTAGACATGGCTGCAAAATTGACGATGAAAAACAAAACTGTGACTCTCACAGCTGTAAAAGAAGGAACTTTAATCCTGTGTAATGATGTCACAGAGCTCCCTCGATCACAATAGAGAAAAATATAACTACAGTCTTATCCGGCATTAGCTGTTTACACTCCACCATCTTTTGTAAAGCACTTATTGTGCTCTCAGCCCTCTCAATCATCTCCCCCCCCCCTCCTTTCTGATGCTGAATAATCTCCGGGATAAAATCTACACATGGCCATTCTCGTCCCAAAAAACTTGACATGAATAATTCACAACCATCTGCCATGGATCAGCAGTCTGAATGAGACTCAGAAAAGTGAGGAGGTGCGATTCTTGTGTTTATTTTAAAAACCAACTCCTCGCAGCGGCCCCCACCCTGTACCTCGACGCTGCGCTGCTGCACCGACTGACAGAAAGACAACTGCAACTCCCCACACATCGACCCGCTAATCTAAAAACCTGCAAGTTAAGGTAATGCGTTTCCTTTCGCCCGCACCCTCACTGGGCTCTGCTCTCTTAGTTCTGTTGCACGCATGATGGTGATGTGTGTGAATTAATCTTAGAATGGAGAGATGGATGTAAATGTAAGTAAAGAAAATGCATTCACAGGATGGAAGAGTCCAATGGGACATTCAGCTATCTATGATGAAATCCTCTGGGGAAAAGTGTGTATTGTGGGTCTCACTCTGCAAACACACACAAGAAGGTAAGAAAAAATGGCAGATTCTCTACAGGCTACCAGCTCAAAGCTCAACTATCAGCCAGCAACAACTATTTCATCATGGATAAGACAGAATGAAGAGGTTGGGATCACTTCAAGGAGTAAAATACCAACTAAGACAAGTAAATAATACCAACATCTACTAAACCCAGCATGAGCTTTCTTTTTGGTCAGACTGTACAGGCCTCAGAGGGGTTTAACAAGCTACACAAGGCCTCTAGCAGCAGACGGCCCCTCTCTCTGTTTGTGTTCCAGGCAGGGGAGTCGCTCTGCATGACGATTTATTGACGCAAGATCCCCCTCAGCCAGGACCTGCCACTGATTACTGCCGCTGGAGAGCGGAGGGGAGGGAGGGGAGGGTCTTGTTGGGATGAGAGAGTTTGTCTGTGTGTGTGTTCTAGCTCTGGCTCCAAGGCCATAAACCCAGTTCCAAAATGCCAAGTAGCATGTCAACATGCCAGCCTTTGCCACCCAAGTTTAAGTCAGACAAAAGGCCCTTCAGTGCTCTAAAATGGTGGTTTGAGAATGGGAAATGATGATCTGTCTTATATGGAAAAGGGCTTAGCAATATGCACAGACAGGAGGGCGACAAGGGGAAAATTAACTGCTAACAGGACGTGAAATTGAGGAGTAAAAGCTTCATTCTTAATTTCAGAGCCCCTCAAGGTAGAGAAAAGTCTGGGGGTCAAAATGTTTTGGCTTAATACAAAATTTCAACAGAACAATCCCTCACCTATTTTTGGTGCTACTTGGGAACTGTTACGTGTGGAAATTTTGGCTTCATTATGAATCATAAGAAATACGTTTTCCAAAAGTGGGATTATGTTTATCCACCAACTGACATATTGAGAGTGAGTAAAAAAGGCTCCCTCCCTTATTGAAACAGTCCAAATGAGATGAAAAACGTGATCACACCGACAACTCTGGATTCAGGTTGGGACCGTTTTTTAATTGCTCCAAAAGCTTGGCCATGGAAGCACAAACTAGTCAGACGAAGGCTATAAAGTAATCAGGAAACAGACAAGCGTACCTCAAAACTGACGAGAGCAAAAATTGTAACCCTACACCTTAAAGTTCTTTTAGAAACTTTCAAAGCCCTGAAGGAAAAAACTTGTGGGAACTGAGAATAGACAGAGCATGGAAATGACCTGAATAAGAGGAAAATAAAAAAAAGGAAATAATGCACCACTCCAAGGTTCCACTTACATAACACAAAGAAAAAAAAAGAAGAAGAAAAAAAAATCACAGATATCTTTGGCCTGTGTCAGTGTTCACAGCTATCTGGATGGCCTGTAACATCCAGACTGACGCAAACCATTTTGGCTGGGACAACACCATGTGTCTACTCGCAGTTCAAGAGAAAAGAAGGCAATGGCAGCAACCCACAATGAGCCACACAGGACCAATAGCACCACAACAATTAACCAAAGGCTGTGACATCATTGCGTTGAATACGACCAAGACAGCCAAAGCATGATGGGTAATGAGGACACGGTTGGCCTTTTGTCCACTTTGGTCAGCAGTTGAGCAAGAGGAAAAGCTAGATCCGCACCATGGTTGTGATTTAAGGAAAAAAGGGGCCACATGAGTAGCCCCCATTGGTTGAGGTCAAGCACAGCAGAGAATCCATTTTTGAGCATGCAAGGAGAAACCTACTGTGAAATATAATCCATGACCAGTAAACACATTGTATGAGCGTGATGCACGTGGGAAGTTGCTCAACAGACATTAAAATGTTGGAATTTTCTACGGACTAATTGACATGTTAGCAACGGGTATAGTATTTGTGTTTGACACCATACGGAGATGCAGCTACTGACTGCTGCTACTACACAGCATTCAGAATAGCCCAGATGTCCATGCAATGAATCTGGATGTACTGTTTATCATTCACTGTTGTTTTGCACCCGTAGTCTGAGAGATTAAAAAGAAATTAAAAAAAATAAATGCCATCTGGGTACATAATTGTTGCTAATGATATGAAACTTGAATTTGTGGACCACTGCCTTTCTAGAAATCCATCAGCACTGCACAGATCAAACGACAGCTTTACTCCCACATGACCAGGAGAATCACAAAGATACCAAGATACAGAGTATGTTACCAATAACCTCTAGTTGAACTGGTTATTAGATAAGTAACTGTAAGACAAACTGTGTAATCAAGGCCCAAATATAAAAAACGACTAACTGGACTACAGCTGCTTTCATAAATACTGACTAAGACAAAATGTACATTGTTTAATGGAGACCTATTGTCGGGAAGAGTGATGCATACAAACAAAGCAGCAAAGAAGAGACACACATAGAGCAGGATATATGCCCCATCTATTTGTTAAAGGTTGGTTGTTGGTTGTGCATTCTGTGTTAACAGTCCTACATGTTCAATTATGGTCCTGTAAGAAAAACAAAAGAAAATGGTCACCTGCAATGCTGCTGCACCACACTCCTCCCATTCCACCGTTTTCTTTTTCTTTCTTTCAAAACAAGTTTCTGTGCTGCTAAATTTAGTCGTGACACTTTCCACAAACAGACAGCACATTGCTTTGCTCAACATGAGACTTTGCAAAACCAAACCGCTTCCATATGAGGACACATTACTACCTTTTTAATGCTTTGTTGTTGGTGTTGCTCGCTGCCACTTCCATTACCTGGCTCAAGACTATGTGGCTACAAAATCCACGTATAATACGCCCATGTCACAGCGTAGATTATGATTACAGAGAGCTACGTAACTGGCCTGCAAGCCAAATAAACAGTGCAAAGTTTGCTTGATAGAAAAGAGACAATAACAAGTTTGCACCATACAAGTTAAAATATTAATTCAGGAACATCTTAAAATAAAAATTGCCTAACATTTAGCTGAAAGCAACTTCTTCACTCCCATTTTACTTGAGAACCTCAGTGCATAACTGAATTTCATAGCTACAATAATATTTGTTTTCTTGGCAGCATTGTTTTTTGGGTGAGTGCAAATCAATTAAACAAACTACAAAAAATATATACTTGGACAGACATGTGCCCTCTCCTCAACATCACTGTGTAATTGCTGTTTAAACAATACAACATTCTGGAGTTAGTGGTTTTGGCAACTGTGAACTCAACCGTATTTAATCAGTCTTAAGAAGATTGAAGAGAATGTTACGTCAAAACAGCAGGTTCGGTCGCCAGGTTCGCCAAGGTGTAATCAAATTATCAACTACGTAATCAAGTGGAGAGAGGCTACAATTATACAATTTTAACAATAAATAAAAGAAAATGTCTCCACTTTGGCTAAGAGAGAAATGTCTGAAATTCTGCCCTCAGACGTCAAAGACAGAGAATATCGTCAGAAGCAGGGTTTCACTTACATTTTCTACTGAAAAGTCCTCTAGTTCTCAAAAGAGAACATATACTCGGAATGAAACTATGATCATCTGTGCATTAAGCCATATATACCAAATGACTCTAACAAACACTGCATGTATAAATAAGCCCAATAAAGTGCTTTGTAGTTTCCTACTATTTTCATTTATAAAACACGTAGCACAACTGTTAAAACAGAATACAGAAGTGTTCGAATACACCTGAACACACTACAGACAGAACACAGGGTAATCTTAAACACAATTCATCGCGAAACAACAAACACTTGTTATGCAAATTCAGTAGACGTCATCATAATCATAATTCCTATTGCCAAAAGTTTTTTTTATTCCAAAAGCAGAAGGCCATGTCAAAGCAAGTACACATGCACAGAGAAGGACCAGACTTCCTCCTGTGAAACGCTACGTTTTTTACATCTTACCTGATCGACTGTGAGAGCTCATTGTTATGGTTGTTGTTGCCAGGCAGACTTGACAGGGGAGGAGAGGTGAGCGGCGAGGGTGTCAGTGCACCTCCGTGGTGGCCATGTGCTTCCCAGCCAAGTTGGTGCTGCCAGGTGGAGACGCCAGGCCAAGGTGGGACAGAGGGTAGTTGTTTCTTAAGGCTTCATCACAGCGAGCCACAGCTGGAGACCTCAGTGGTGTGTTGTGGCAGGATTCCTTCCATCAAATAGTCAGGCTGTGAGAGGTGGATGCAACAAAAAAAAAAGTGGTTTCATATGCATGGGGAAATTCCAGAGAGAAGCTCATTTACACACAAGTGAACGTCCAAATTTAAAACAAACACAAACAGGACATATTCTAAATCAGGGGTCATCATGGACAGGTGTCCTATACACTTTTTATTCCTCCCTGCTGTTACTGAGCTAAAGCTCCTCTGTGTTTACCTGAGGCCATGTGTGGTACTTTAAAAGGTCAGGGAGGAACAAAGACCTGCAGGTCACCAGTCTTCAAAGAACCTGATGACCCTTGTGTTTCATGATCAGTAACCCTAAATACACATGCATATAACCACCCTCGATCTAAAATAGGCTTTTCAATGATGTTAAGGAAGTTGTGGCACACATTTCACCTGCTGAGTTTTTTAAGTGTTTTATGTGCATGGACAGCAGTTAGCTGGATCGTGCCTGCCAAGGTGAGGCTACCAGCCACGGAGGAGAGAAGTCACAGCCAACAGCAACAATTGAGAAAATCTTAAATTAAAAGGCAGTGGAACTTAAAACAACTCTTTTTAAAGAAACGCTTGATGCCGGACACTAAATATAAGTACAGCATTACGGATATTAATACAAATCATTTGGTTTATTGTGGTCAAGAAAAAAGAAGTGGTGATGTAAAGCAACTCTGGCTTCCTCCAAGTAAGAGTTGTATCACATGTCTGTTTTATATCAAATGAATATGGTTTCATTTGAACCATCTGGATTTACTAAAATCGCCAGCATGTTGACATAATTCAAAAGCAAGAGCCAGCACTGCAAGTCACTGTCAGTGCTGGTACCACACCCAGCCAGGCAAAGCTTTTGAATGTGGTCTGATAGCTAAATCAAAACGCTAAAAACACACGCTGATCGAGAAACAGTCAAATTCTGGCACCGTCACACAATTAATAAAATGCGACTTTCCAAGAGCTTCGACATTTGCCAGCTTCCAGTGACATCAGTAAATCTTTACATCCACAGCTTGCATGTTCAGCTGTGGAAGTCAGCGTCTTAATAAAAGGCTCTTCCCTGTAGCGGAGCCCAAAATGAAATGCAAACAGAGGCTTCCTGAAGGCTTGGACTTACCTCAGAGTCAATAGCAAAGGAGAAAGGGGAAGAAAACTTTTCATGCTGTCTGGTGTGTGTCTGTGTGTGTGTGTTATGCAATCAAAACTGCCAGGAGTATGTAAACACACACACACATACACAGAGGGAAGCCTCTGGCCATTCAACCCTAACCAGCAGAAGCTAAAACTCACCTCTGTCACATCTAACAGGTGTCAACAGAGCTGAACACAAACAACTCGTAATGAGAGCTGCAATCAGTCACTAGAAATACCACAGAGGCCACAATAAAGTGTGTATGTGCTCCCAATACACAAGCGCAGTTTCTTTGCTGTCGCCGTTACTTTAAAGCTGTTGAGCTGATTTACTGTCAAATGAATGAGTTCAGTGGAAAGAAGGTGCAAGCATGGCATGGCCAAATAAAGTCTCATGGAAACGCGGTCCTGCCAGGATTCTCCCGGGTCTTACTTCACTTATCAGGAATTATCGTAGAAGAGCAGTCCCTTAAGTGAACAAATTTAATGGAGGCCCAGGAATGTGAAGAAATAAAAGGCATCACATTGGAGGAATGTTAAGATATTTTAAGGCATGAGGTGTCAGAAAAAAAGCCTTCAGTGTCGAATGGAGGGCAGCGGTGCCAGTCTTAGATCCAGACGCCTATTTTTGTCAAGGGAGTCGTCTGTCACACAAGAATTCAGACTGTGCTTTTACAGCTCGTCATACTATGTCAGCAATGGCCTTAGGCATTTAATCCTCTCACTTTGTCTCTTTACCACACACCGACAAACAAACAAAAACCCCAACTGCTCCTTTCCTGACGCCATCAACCTGCACTTCGTGGCACTGGTCTGCTGTCCGTTGTGCGGTTCTTAATGTTCCTTCCATGTGATCTCACTTTTCCTGCAGCTTTAACTGTTCTTCAGGGATCCTATTAAATATTCATCTTTGCACAACACTGCAGGTATTTTTACTGCGCTGTGGAACCATAAAACACACCACCTGCATCTCTTCATGCGTCTCATTTCCACCAACTGACACTTAAGATTGGATGAGATTTATTGTTCTCATGCAGCAAAGTTTGAACCTGGAAACGTTTCATGGCGCTTGACAGGAAAACAGCTCTCAGGACCCCTTAATGGACTTCATTTCCCAAGCACTCTGAGCGCTGCCGGGAGTAATCACGATGGCATAAAAATAACATGTGGTCGAGCAGCGAGCAGTAAACAACAATTAAGAGACCCCTTGCATAGCTCATGAAATGAATCATTGAAAATGCACTTGTCCCATGAAGACAGCTTCAGCCTCTCAGCCCTAATTGACTATGAATTATTCAGCTGGTGAGTGGGATTAGTGACACCGTCAGTATGCTATTGATTGACATGCTCCGGATTTTTCTTTGTTGTTGGCAAAAAATAGTTGAGTTGAGCGATATTAGCTGAAAAAGAAAGACCCCAAAGGAAAATCATTGCATCTCACTGCTGGCAGGGCAGGGACAGACTGTTGTGATATGTCTAGACTGTCGCTGGTTCAATTGAGGGCACGACTGTGTCAAAGTGAACCCATCTTCTTTTAGATGGAGGGAGGCTTAAAGTCAGTGTGACACAGGTGACATGAGAGTAAAAGCGGGTAAGTAAGAGAAGCGTGGCAGAGGAGAGTGAGCGAGCACACGTTTTGAGAAGAGAAAGTGACACCCTATCTGGCATGAAATGACCCGCGGTAACACAATACACTCTGCCGCTTGTTCGTGCTCGCAAGTGAACAAGGCCAGCTATGACCGCAGGACATGACATCAATCAGCTGTTGGCTGAACGAGGACAAGACGAGGAGCACGGGCAGCAAGTAGCACAGGGGGGATCATTTTTCTTGATACGAAGCTCTAACAGCCCGGGCGGAGTTAGAGTACAGCCATGTAACACATCAGCCTCCACCTGTAGGCCCTGACTCCAGTCTCTGGGGGACGATATCTGCTATCATCACTCCCCAATCTCTCGCTTACTCTCTCTGCAGGGGGGTGATGATGTCAGAGCCAAACGTCGTTAACTATTCAGCTGTGCTGTATTCTCATGTAAATAACGTTTATTCGTAAGCTGACTGACAGGACTGAATGTTTCAGAGTGGAAAGCAAATGAAGTAAGCATTGAACATCGTGATGAGAGGGCTGGCACCAAAATCATATTATGTGCTACCTTCCCCATGTGGACTGTAGCTGTGGCTGGATCGTAGCTAACCTCATCTTGACAACGTCCCCTCACACCAATAACATTCAACAGCTTCTATTGAATGGCTTATGCCCGCATTTCTGCATCTCTCAGAGCAGCATTGTTCATCTCACCTATGAGAGTGAAGTAACAATGGCACAGAAGGGTACCAAAATAAAATGTGAAGGAAAGTGAACTTCACTGCGGTTGGCCGTCTCAAACCCAGACTGCCTAAACTCTACGGTATGTTTAAAGTTTTAGGTTGGGGAGTGTGTCATGTTTCCCCTGCTTGTGTGTGTGTGAGCATTCCAGTGAAATCTGGAGGGAAATGTGGGGTTGGGGATTCAAATTGTTGGCATCAAATATGATGGCACACCATGACGACGCACTTGGACCATCCCTGTCTATTGTTATATAAATGTGAGCTGTGGAATCTTAAGCTTCAAACACCTCATGTATAACTGTAGTCATGGTGAACAGACTCATGTGAAAATGCTGTCACATGGCATGAAATGAGGCATGTTTGTGTGTTCGACATCTCATTTTTGCCCTTGGTTGTGTTCACCGTTTCTCTAGATTTGTCTTGTAGTTTGACCTACTGTCAACTACCTCACAGTAATAAAAAGGACACAGTGGTATTACGCACACAAGTCTGTTGATGTTGATGTACAATCAAACACCCATGTGTTGTTACCCTGGCAACAAAAGGCCAACTATTCTAAGTCAAATAAAAAGCAGGAAGTAGCATCTTTCCACACAGCGTGCCAAGTCCTGTGAATGACAAGAGCCCACTCAACTTCCCTTTCTTTATTACTCGCATTCTTTCAATGTCACTCTCACTCGTTAACCCATGTATTGTTCTGACTTTCTCTCAGCATCACCCATCTATGTTATTAATTATCCACTTCCCCCTTTAGTAATCTTCCATTCTGCACTGGGAAGCACTTTTTTAACTAAATGAGGCTTTCACAGCATTCTTTTTTTTTTTTTTNTTACAGAGGGAGCGCCGACGCCCGACCCAAAGGAACACTCTGACTTCACACTAAACTGCTCAAGAAAAACACTGCGCCAGAGGTCAAATTCTTTCAACTTTAACCTAGACCACTTGGTTCCTCTCATTTGGACTCACCGCCTGACCGGGTGGTGAAAACAGCGCTCGACTTTTGCCGTGTATTCTTGGCAAGTCAGGAAGACCCATCCTGAAGTTTGACAGTAAGGTCATAATGCCGCGGATGTAATGCGTCAGTAGAATCATCTAGTGCCCATTGAAATCATTAGTATCCTAGAGGATACTTTGGAAGAGTGAGTCCATCCTGGAAAATAACACACAATAACAGACATGAGGCAAAAGCAATGAGTCCAGAATCCAATCTGTAATTGATATCGGATCGGCTGATTCTATTAATATCAATCTGCGATCACAATCTGCCCTCGAAAGCCTGATTGGGACATCTCTGGGATACACCTTTCCTATCTTTATGTAAGCAGTTGCCTGCTGTGAAATGTATTTAATTTGTACACAATCACGACTGAATGAGTTTTAACAACCACAATATATGCTGGATTTGCAATTTCCAAACTGCAAATTGATTTTGTCCCTTGCACGCCCCGCATACACAGACAAAAATCCGTTTTCAATCTCTGAAAGAAAAAAAAAATTAAAAACTGTCAACATGTGGGTAATTTTAAATTTGTTATTAAAATGTAACATGCCAGGGGATCATTGCAGCCCCTGATTGGGTGAGATGATATGGTAAGAAGGGGATAGGGTGGTGGGACAGTTTGCACAGTCCTGCTGGTTCAGTGTGCCTGTGCACCGCAGGGTCCTGTCACCAAGCTTGTACCCAACACTACAGTGCCATTAATAGACTCAATTAGTAACCATTAGCGTGACATCCACAACATGTCCACAAACAAGGATGCCTTTCCCAATTGCCAACCCCTCAGACACTTGCTAACAGAGTTTGGGCAGCTAAGATGGGTTCAAAGTCAGGACAAGGTCCCAGCAAAGCACAAAGGAGCTAAAACGGGTTTATTATTAGAGTTGTGAGGCACAATAGGGTATGAGGGGCTGAATCTGGGAGAATGATTCGCAGCCATGAACTCATTGGGTGACCACAAGGATCAACACAAGGATTCATCAAGCCTCAAATCACATCAGTTGAGGCTGAGAGCTTCTGTATAGCTGCCCATTAAAAGCTCTGTGTCCCTTTTACTGCTTTGAATCTTCCTCTTGTCTACTTTTACTGCTTCTCGGGCCTCCTGGCCAATATCCAACTTCCTTCCTTTTATTAAGTTGCACAACCGTAAGCCTAATGAGAAAAAGAAACTGTGTAATGATTGATTGTCTTTTATTTACTTAATCAAAAACAGAAACAAATCTGAGTCAAATGTATAATGGTTCAGGTCAATATATTTGGTTGGTTTAGATGATGGGCAGTGAAAAGGTTGTTTGCTAAAAGTCTGTGGTGAAACAACAGATTCCCCAGAGTTTTATTCAAACAGCATTAGTGGCATCTCAAACATTGCGTGTAATGGAGAGGTAGGCAAACAAATGAACAGGGACTGAGAACAAAGATACAATAATTTGCTGAATCGCAGTGGGTTGAAGGGAAGACCCTGCCAAGCAGCTTACAAATTCCTGCTGGGTGAATGTGTCTGTGCGTTACAGGGTCCTGTCACCTTATTTGTCCCCTAGCACAACAGTGGCATTAATAGACCCCATTAGTATCCATTAGCGTGACAACATCCACAAAATGTCCACAAACAAGCAAGCTTTCCCAGTGCCAGCTTGTGCTAAATGATGGGAGGAAGTTGGAAAGTCAGGCCTGGACCCTGACAAAGCACAATGGAACTGAGCTAAATGAGTTTATTAATTAGATTACAAGAGGCAAACTTGGGGTCAAGTAAAGAACAAGAATAAAGTGTTCCAAAACTTTGGTAAGGTAGTGATGAGCAAGTTGGCCCAGGAGCCTAACAGGCTAATGGGCTGGATTCAATTCAGAAGGCATCTGTTTGATTACAAAATTAAAGAAAAAAGAATAAGAATGAAAAAGCTAGCCCTTATTCATGCTGTAAGAAGTTTCCTCAATGATGAAAAACAGCAGCAACGGTCAGTTTGAATTCAGTCTGCTGTAATTTATTCCAGTGTTGTGGTATAAGATGCAATCCATGTAACCGCGACATCAGCTGTTCGATTATAGCTGGGGCCTTTGTTTAAACACATTCCTCCTCCTCTTAAAAAGGCATTTCATATGCCACTAAAATATATGCAATTATATATTTTTGTCATCTGCATGGTGGAGATATTAAAGCCGACACATTAACCATGGTTGAACTTGACATCTATGCGGTGCTATTCAGTCTCATTACTCTGAGCAGTAGCTCGATACATTTCTGGCTAACAATGCCAGTGTCAGAGTCTGTCCAAGTATCATCCAAAGTTTTGGATGATATTAAAAAGTTACGGATTTTAGTTTTAAAAAGAACTTTAAGTGCAAAATGAATCTCTGGCTAAATTAGTCTCTGTTACAAGGAGAGGTGGTGGATGGAGAGGTAAAAGAAGGTGAGATAAAGAGAATGTTAATTGGCAAGTCATAATGAAGTGGTAAAAGGTGATGGAAGCAGCACTGATTTAACCTGTGTGTGACTATTGTCTATACCAGTTGGGCTTTGTTCAGAAATGCATCTCAGTCCGGACGCTCTGGCCGCTCAAATCGGATTTCAAAGTGTCTTTTGCATCACACAACTACGGCGTCAAATCCAGAGTGACGGAAGTCACTGACTTTGACTGGCGCGACGGAGGAGTTCTGCACCGCGACTTGACAGCGCGACTGCTTGGAGGACGAGATTATGGATCTCCATTTCTCATGCTTCCGTACTGACGCCTACGTCGTTACCACAGCAACCTATGCGGATTGGTGGGTGATGTCTGGACACACAAATCCGTTCTGATCACTTGCAAATAACAGTGCGGACAGGCTGTCTTAAAGATCTGATTTGAGAAACAAATCGGATTTACCAAAGCCTTCGCCTCCGTAGACTGAAATTAATCTGATTATTACATATTGATTATTAAATATCTCAGGAAACAGCAACCTGCTTTAAAATATCACTACACTATTCTTACTAAGCTAATATTACAAAATATGATGATATTTGATTGTGTTGATGTCGCCCAGACATAATAGTATAGTCCTAAAATCTTACAAACTGATAGGTCAGAGAAGGTCTCCGACAAAGAAAGCGCATGTGGCGGTGAGGCCATTGAGTCAAACAACACAAATAATTTTGACAAATTAATCTGAAAATACTATTTTCCGGGCCCCCAAAATCTTTCACTACCTGGCTATGTGAAACTGGCTTTAGACATTGCAGGCATCCATCTACAGTCTTCTATTACATTTGTGCATCAAAAAACCCCACAAGATATGATTAGGAGACACTTTAGTTAAAATATGAGGCTGTTACTTCAATTTACTGCAGGTGTTTGAGTCAAAAAGAGAGACAAAACTCTGAAATGCATTAAGACTGATTTTGAAAATCTCTCAATGTACCTTTGACCCCTAAATCCATTATGTTGTTTAACAGTGTAGTTTTCACACAAATAAGGTGTGTGTAGTTTGTGTTAGAAAGAATTTTCTGACTGTCTAAAATATGAAATTTAAATGTCAGGTGTGGAAGTGGAAGAAAGAAAGAAGAGCTTCTTTCTAGGCTAAACATTGCACAAATATTCAACAAACACACGAAGACAAATCAGTTAAAAGAGGAAGAGATATTTATCTCTCCACTATCAGCAGCCTGTGAAGACCACAATGCAGTGCAGCCACTAGACATGTTTCAGATTCCATAAATAGCATGATTACTAGTCAGGAAACAGAGGTGATTTACAAAGTATTAATCACAAAACAACTCCTGGAATGAACATCGTACACCACAGAGTCACGTGAACACTTCCTCTTTGTGTAGGACACAGCAGGACTCTGATCAACACTAAAAAAAAGTTTCAGTCACACCAGTTATTCAAGACGTGACATTTCTTGTGGCTGCATCGCATTACAGTCTATTGAGCCACTGGCAGAGGACGGGTCATCATCCCTTATTCCTCTATAATGGATTTCTCCATGTGAACAGAGCATAATTAGAGCCTGGTGAGACCGGTGAGTCTTCAGCAAGTAAAGGACTGCCAATTGTGCAAAGAGATGCTCAGCTGTAAAGGAAAATAAATATCAGACACATGTCGATAAAGAAGATCCTGCTTTACTGCGGCTCCAATCAGGGCACTCCTCGCAGTAGAGTCATCCTTCAAGAGGAGCACTCTGAGCCAGTTTTTTTAGAGAGCTGCAGTGACCTTGTTCCTGTGGGGCCTGGAGTTTACGAGTGTGCACCAGCAGTCCTCCAGAGCTTGTAATGCTGAGGGAATAGTTTCCGCTGGTGAAGGCTTAAAGGAGTCTTAGTTGAGCAGAGGCACAGCCCTGCTGCAAAGACGCTGAAGTTAGCTTCCAATTCGGCAGTTAAGGGAAAAGTTAAGGGAAACTTAAATGATGATACTGTGACCCATTCTCACTTTTTTTGCACCACTTATTGTAGTGGAAGGGTGTTAGACATCCTAGTTAAAGCCTTAATGATGTTTAAAGCCCACTTTCAGATTTGGGAAACCTTTTTTTTTTAATTTATGAAAGTGAAAAATGGTAATTTCACTGTGTTTTCTCCATCCAGACAACAACAGACCAGGTCTAGATCAAAAACCACTATACCTAGACTTCCCCCCCCCAACCAGACCACATCAGACCAGTTCTAGATCTAGACCAGATTAACCCAGAGAAGCTTAAAATGGTTTAAAACAAAGTTTCAGATTTTGTGAAACCTTTAGTTTATTCTATTTGTAAAAACACAAAGAAGGGCAGTTAAATCAGGCTTCACAAACCTGACACTGTGATCCAAACAGTCTTTAGCTTCTCTGGGTTAATGTGGTCCAGATTTGACAAGTCTTGGTATAGTGTTTTATTTTATCTAGACCTGGTCCAATGTGGTCTGCGTGGGGGGAAAAAGCTGTGAAATTGCCCTTTAGTGTTTTCACAAACAGGATTAAGTTTCACAAATCTAAATTCAAGTTTCCCTCAACTGTCCCCTTAACTGTGAAGAAGCTGCCAACTGGAAGCCAACTTCAGCGTCCTCCTGCTGCCGCTGTCTTGTGTTTACACTTCATGGAGACACAAGTTTACACCCGAAGCTGTGGCAGCGGCGGTTCAACCTCAGCACAAACCTCCATCATACAAATACTGCTTTCTCCTCACACACACACACACACACACACACACACACCTAAACGCTTACACACGAACGCAAGCACTGGCTGTGTTACATGAAGAAATGCGCGTAGAGGACAGTTTTACCGTCATATTACTAAAAGACAGTTCCTCCTAACGTGTGACGTACTTTACTGGTAAACAAACAAGTGTAACTGGGCGACCAGACCTCCCTCTACATCTGCTAACTCTTTACACTAACCTCACACTCTGAAGGGAAACAGTGTGTCAACGCGAGGCGCCGTCCTGCAGCGCAACTCATAAAGGGAAAGTGAAAAGTTTGAAAAGTCACAGTATTAATCTCCCGCTGTCCATAAAAGTCACTTTTCCGACATGACAGCGCGTTTCACGCGAGTTTGAACCAATATAGCGAACTGCGAGATTAAAAGCCCGACTTAAATCCAGCAGCTAAGGTGGCGGAGTAACAATGTTGCACAACACGTACAGCCGACACTTCTTAAATCCACTCCAAATTGCTAATACTGAACAATGTCTGTATTGCGCAACTCTTGCACTGTCCTTCTGCGGACTACACAACACGATACAAACTCGCAGAAAAAGTCAAACACAGGCAGCACTACGGCGACTCAGTTTGACTCCGAGGAGAAAAAGCACAAAAGCACAGAGACCGACTACAACATGAACATATTTTAGGGAGTCATGGTTCTCTCTCTACACGTTCAAGCCAAAGAGAGGAATGTGCAATTGTGTTTGACGAAGGCAGAAAAGAAACGCTACCTGAATTGAGCACCCTTGGGCGCAAATGGCTGGTTTTCTCCCAGTCTCCAGGAGCATCCACGGAGCAGGGTTTTAGGACCCGTCGGTACTGTACAACTCATTGAGCCAGCAGCTCCGCCATAGTGAATTAATCACGTGTCGGACAACCTCCTGTATTTCCGTAGGGGGCGGGGTCTGCGGGAGAGGATGACTGACAGCTGAGAGGGAAATCAAACTGATGTGAGTGTGAGTGGACACATGAATGAAGTCGGTCAGGCTGCTCTGCCTGTTGTTTAAGCAGACAGTGGGCCACACAGGTGTGTGTCACTACTGTTTGTGTCCTCCTCCTCCACATCAGCGTCAGGATACACTGTACGTAGAAATGTTTCAATGGATGTTTGGGGTTTATGGGATGTTAGTGTACAACCATCACTATGTTATAGTGATATTCATTTGGTATTCCAGTATGCTCCTGATGCTCAGTAATATAGGCCTACTTTATACTGAGTTTATGCTACCTTTTGTCTCTTTATTACAATATCTTGAATTATATGGGGACATATTGCATAGTGTCTGTGTTGCTATATATTTTATTCATCCTCTGTTGTAAATTGGAAATTGGATATTCATGACTTAATAAGCAACACTCAAAATGAAAGTTCAGAAAAACGCATCCTCAACTATTCTTTATTAAAACAGTCAAAAAACTGTCATTCTAATCAGGACTGTATGGCAGTGGTTTGATCAGATTTGATTGACAGTGGTATCTCTCCGGCAACAAAATGCAGTGTTCATGTCATATCAATCAGACAGTAATTACAAGTAGACAAGTCAGAAGAAACTCACGTCAGCCTCAAAGTTGTTATTCCCAGTCGGAGATATCAGGAGTTTCTGACAGCTACAATGTCTCCCACTTTGGTGGAAAGAACTACAGAAGTGTCAACAAACCACTGGCAGCCTCCATTGCTGATCCAATAGTCACTAGCATGGACCACGCCGCAGCAATGTGATTTTAGAGGTTTAATGAAAAGAGGAAGTATTGGATGTTGAGGATGGATGCATGGACGTGAGGAAGGGGATGAACGTCAAGAAGGAAGCTGTCCATTTAGGCCGGTCTGGGATGGATATATTGAAGGCCGGAGAGGAGGAGACTCAGTGTGGGGGGTCCGTCTCTGGAGATGAGTCACCAAGCCAATTACAGGCCCTAGACAGTACCTGGAAAAGGAGAGATAGGAAAGGTGTGCACAGGATTGAATAAGAGGGGATGAAAGGAGGGAAGACAGGGTGAATGGATGTGAATAGAGATGGACAGAGGGAGGGATGAGGTAGGGAGGTAAATGGATGAGAGGGAAGAAAAGGGAGGGTGGGTCGAAAAAACTGAGACAAACAGGAGAGGATGGGTTGACCAGGTATAAGGAGGCTTGGCAGGTGATTAGAAGTTGAGGCGTGGCCCTGCTCCCGGACCTAAGTGAACTAGTTAACTTGAATTCAGCTAATTAAAGGGAGCTTTACACCTGTTTGTCGGAATAACAGTAGGTTTTCTTTTACTTCCAATTCTGCTGACATGGCGTGAATGCAACATAAGCAAACAACCCCCTAAATGTGATACCATTCAAATATTGCTAAATTATAATTGGTGCCCAGAAGTTTATGACTTCAACTTTTTCCAGCTGAGCTCCACCCACTTCAAACCAGTAAGAGCATGGACACATGCAAAAAAAAGAGAAATCTCTTATGTTATGTAAACAACCAAAATTGTTTCTTTGGCAACTTTGGCCAAAGAAAATGTGCGGTCATGTACTGTAACCCCCATTACTTAAAAAGCTGATTGAGAAAATATGTTTTCAGCACCTTTAAATTAATATATAGGGTAAATATAAAGTAAAATAAATTCCTTAAAATCGAAGGTCTTTCTAAAACTTTGTATGCATGCCACAAAGACCATGGCCCTTGTTTTCTAATAGACTCTCAGCCTGACATCCCCCAACGTAACATATAATACAAACTATCCTTATAGAGCTTTTTCATCACAGATCTGCAAAGTTCAATGCCCTCCCTGTGAGTGAATATTGTTATTTGCTTCCTCGTGTGGCCCCAGTCTGCCTCACCTTTTTCTGTCTCACTTGGTGATTTCCAGGTAACCTTTTCAAGAACGGCTTTCCACGACTGTAGAGAACATGTGTCAACTCGTCGCATTCAGCAGTTGGTTTAACACTTAGGTGGAGAGACATTTACCAACAGTAGATTTTCCAGTTGAGAAAAGTGAGACTCTTTATGTGAAGCACAACATGTTTGCTAACGCTGGTTTTGCATCGCTGTTGGTGCATAAAATGATAATCTGCTTCCTGGAAAAGAGCCTTCATTTAAAACCTGATACCATCAGAGATTAAGATGGCTTAGATAGATAGATGAAAGATTTTAGAATAAAAACTCATACTAGAGTGCTGATGGCACATTTGTTGACCAAAATGCAGGATTTATCACCAATAACCACATATAAACAGCTTAAACTGTCTTCAAGTGTTTAAAGGTAGAGTCTTTGCTTTCAAAGAACATTTCCATAGCTAGAAAACCAGGGGTGTACTACTTATAAGTGATGTGTGTGCACAAGCAAGACAAAATAAGGTTAATCAAAAGCATTAGTGCCAGGTAAAGCACCTGGTGCCTTATCTGCTTTTGATTACCCTTAATTTTGCTTAATCTACCACATATTTTCTCCACTCAGCAGGTGAGGAGAATACCTCAGACAAAGCTCAAAATAGTTGCTGGTGTCAGGTTGTCAGCACACTGAAAATCACAGAAATATTGTTTAGTCACAAACATAAAGCTTTTCAAATTCTTCCACACTAAGAAGAGAAACTTGAGTGTGAACTTCCTTCCAACAAACTGGTCTTTGATGTGGGCAAGCTTTCCCAACAGTCCCATTACACAATAGCATGGCTCAGGCTCATTATGCCTTGCTGAATGAAAGCAAATACAAATTGCCAATGGATTTCCTTGTTTTTATGTCGAATATCCATCATGCATCTTTGCAACAGTTTGAGTGGCTGAGAACAAGCTGAGGGAAGCACAGAAATGTTCAGTGAACTCTAAATCTTCAGCTATTGTGAGTATAATAAAAAGTGTGTCTTGTTGTACACAATATATCAAAACGAGACTAAAATATTTCATCTAATATCAACAAATTGTAATTTATCAACCATATATTGAATACATTTTTTGAAATAAATATCATTATTTGTTTCTTCAGTCATATTGTAAAAGTAGGTATAACTTTAAAACAGTGGATTTTTGAACAAAATGATTTTAAACAGACAATAACTCTGTCCCTGAAAAAAGCCTTTAATTATCAAGTCACATCTTCTCCAACTTTTAATAAACAGTTGTCAGCATAGGGGAAGTAACACATGTCTTGCAGCTTAAACAAGTAGCAGAGACATCGCTGACAGGTGTTGAAAACAAAAACCATGCTCTATGGGAAAACGGTTTTAATTAGGTGGATGAAATAGAAAACTGAGTTGTGAATCCTTTCTTTTCTCCGTCCCATTGAAACACTATCTCATCTACTCATTATCCAAACACGCTGTCTGGAGCTGATTACGGGGACTGGACAGGAGAAAATAAAGATGGACTTTTTTTTTTCACGATCAAAGCAGAACCTGTGAGGCCATCCTCTGTGTAAAAGATGTATAGACTATAGAGAGCACTCATGGAGAGTGAAAGTGAAAAGAGAGAAGATAGAGGAGGACACTTGCTAATATACAGAGTGACAGAGAAATGTGATTAATTGCAGTTATGTGGTAACTGTGTCCATAAATCACTGATATCCAGCAGTATACAGTATGTGCTCACAGCCAGTGATCCTAAGCACTGATGTACTGATGCGAAGTACTGCACAACAGTGGACTATGTTAATGCCAGACTTCAAAGGACAGCTGATGCCGCCACAAATAAAGCAGCAGTAAGGCCGGGATTATGTAAACACTGGCACTGGAGCTTTAAGAGTGGGGGCTCATCTGAAAAGAAATGCAACAACTCAACCCAGTGGAGCTGTTCTCTAAAGAAAACACTGACAGCATAATAAGTATCCACTCAAACAGGCCTGTCCACATTAGCGGGTAAAGAAAGCTGATTTGAACATAGATGGGACAACTCAACCCGGCCACACTCTCCCCTAAAAGGATGCCACTGACAACATAATAAGTATCCTCTGAAACTCGTCCATGGCAGTGTGAAATGGGATGCATCCAGAGTTTATCTGCTGTAATGGAAGCAGATATGGCTCACACATGATGCCATACCATGCAATATGATATACCATGAGCACTCGGGGCAACTATAGAAGATTTTATTAAGACCATTTTCTTGTCCCTATAACCAGCACTACTGTAGCACACTACATCTGTCTAATGCACTAATATGTTAAATACACAGAGAACAAGTTGTACTGTACAATGAAATTCTTAGTGCGCTTTTCCTTTTTGCCATCCATGGAAAAGATGGCATAAAAGAAGGTTATTAAAGAGAAAGATCATGAGAGTAGAAGTAGAAATACATAATCAGATAAGCATAAAATTAATATGTATGACAATGACACAATTGTGTAATAAGAGTTAAATGTGGGGCAGTGCTAATTTAAGTTCAACATGCAACAATTGTGTAAATCCGTACCAAAGCTCAGGTGTGCAACAGTGGTACAAATTTGTACAATACACCTCCTCACCTCAGAGACCAATTGGTTGCTTTGTCCTGAAGTGACCCCTCATCTTCCAGCACTGTGTTTATTCTGCTTTACTACAGCTCCACCTTCTATTTGAAACTTCTTTCAATAAACTTTCTCACATGTGGACTGTCACTGTTACGCTGTTTTAGGTGAAAACGAGGCAGTACCCAAGTTAGCGTCTTCCGGTGTTCTTCCCACCATCTTAGAGCACATTCTTGCCTTTATTTTTACCAACAGTAAACTGTACCTGTTTTCCCATACAGGCATCTCCAAGTGCGCCTGCAAGTGCCAAAGGGCTGGCTGAAGTGGAATATAGACTGGAGGGTGTGGTGATGAATAAATACACTCTCAGCCAGTCACATCACTGGTCTCATCGCTCTGGCAGCAGATTGACTTTGCACCAGAAACAGATGTGGTTCTATTCTCTCTGCAACTTCTAAGACCCATTTTCCACCAAAATACCAACAATTAGGTTTTTGTGCTGCCTCATTTGAATGAACCTCCCACCTGTTTGCACCTCTCCGCCCACCTGTACAGCTTGAGCTGGCTTCCAAAGTGCCACACAGACAGTCAATGCAAATTTCATTGTCAAGAAAATGCCACACTGTCAGAGCGCTGCTTGTGCTGGTTGTAGGGCCCTGAGAGTTTCAACCAATATAATCACGTCAGTTTTCTGCTGGATCTGACCTGCTGCTTCACATCAGAGCTTCTTTTCTCAATGAGACTGATCAGCTCGGTGAAGATCTTCTCACTGTCCTCCACTGCTGTATCAGCGAAGCGATTGATAGCCTCCACCTCCTGTTGAAACTCCTTCACATCTTTCTCTCTGTCAAGCTCTCGCTACCTTTATGTTCATCCACAGAGCAGAGATAACAGATACACAGATCATCTTCATCACCTCATCATGACGAGAGCAGATGTTCTCTTGGAGCTTCCTGGAGGGGTCCACCAGCTTGTGTTCCTTTAATGGAGCTGCGTCATAGTGAGGTTGGAGGTGTTTCTAGACACACCAGACAGGAATGGAGGACTTTCAGCTGTCTCTCAGTGCAGACATCACAGGCCACATCTTCAGGTCCAGACTCCAGTCTTCTTCAGTTCCTCCACTAAAACTGCTAGCATGGCGTTTTTCTCCAGGACAGACCTTGATGTGAAGGTTTGTCTACACTGAGGGAAGCTGTGGATTTTCTTCTCATCTGCTTCATCCCAGAGACTTTTAATACAGCTCGTGCAGTAGCTGTCTCCACAGGGAATAGCTACCGGATTCTACGGTAGATCCAGACTGATTGAACAAGAGAATGTTTCCCGGTCCATGGGAATGGGAACGACTGTCTGAGTTTCACTTTCTCTGCCAGTGCCAGTGGACTGTGGTTCCCAGCTGGGGGTCAGGACCATTTAGCTCAAGGTACAATCTCACAGAGTCTCTGCCGTGGCAGACTGAAAGGAAACCAACCATCCCTCAACACCTTTGTGGAAGTTTTTACCAAGCATTTTATAATGTGTCAGAATGGCAGAATTTGACATAGAAAAGTGACAAAAGTGACTTTTATTTATTAAGAGTTTGAATGACAAGAAAATGTGGCAAGAGAGACTTTTTCTCACCTGTGTTGACACTCGTCTTGTCAGCGATGTCAGGACTGGTGACACCTGTCTTGGCTTCAGAATAAACGAGTGGCAGAGGCTTTTATTGGAAAGTTTAGCTCACAGGAGTTGGAGACAAAAGAGAAACCTAAATACTATGACAAACCTGAATGTTGTCGGTGGTAGAGACCCTGCAGCTATGCTGCATAATTTGACATTTTGACATCCCTCCTGTACCTTATTGTCCACATATTCCTTAGGTTTTTAGAAGGGTAGATATCAAAAAAGACTGCTGGAGTAATGAAACTCCACTTCAGATGAAGGGAATCAACAACAACTGGAATGCACGTCAGATGAGAACATGACCTCAACTCGTGATAAATGACATTAGTCCCAGACAAAGCCTTCCTTACTGAATGTATCTATTATTGTACTGTCATGACATCTCAGGATAAATGGATCGTAGCAAAGTGTCATATTTCTTTTCATATTTTGTGAGGAATTAAGGAAACCATGGAAAAATATGACATGAATTCAACATAAGATGATAATTTGATGATTTCTAAGCTCAGAGTACCACCGTTTTGTAGCCCATACTCTGTCAGTGCTTCTGCTATATTCTACCTACAGAGTTACACAAGGGATCCCGAACACTTTTAGGGGTACATGTATAACCATACTCTACTCACTGAGAAACAAAGAGACAGACAGAGTTTGATCTGAATTTTTTGGGCAGATGGACGAGAATATCATAAACTGCAATAAAAGCCAGTAAAAACAATATGCATTTTGTCTTCATTGCAACAAAATACTAATAAGCCACTACTAATTCCTGTCTGCTAACAGAAGCAGCTTGTACACCCAAACGCTGTCAACAACCCTCCAGAAATGCCAATACAGGCCTTTCAAAACACCTGCTTCATCAAATCTAGCTGCTTTTCTTCCAAACGCGACTGATAATTCCATTTGAGCTCCCGAGTCACCCAAGATTTGCAGGAAATACACACTGTATGCCTTCATTGTAATATTGCTTTGACAGCAGTGGATGGATTTCCTGCACGTTATGACGGGAAGATCAATTCTTCCAAACCCACGATGGCTGAGCATTCTCCAGAGAGCACAACATTATCTTTTAAGAGATAAGCTAACATTGGCACATTCGCACACTGTAGGTTAATGCAATTCAAAGTGGGACAGAGAAGGGGAGGGTAGATGCCAGGGCATGCAAATGTGGCACACATGATAAACAGGCGAAACTGCTGGTACTGCAATAAACTGCTGTGAGAGAACAGGATTTTACTTGTAACCCTTTTGGAGTAATCTAATAATGTTCCTCTTTTCCATTATCTTATTTAATTTCAAGATTTCAGCCACCCACAGAAGAAGGGAAAAGGCTAACAGGGCGTGTGTTTGTGCATCCAGCTAACTTGATTAAGGCTCAGGGTTTTAGTCCTTTCTGTCGTGAATGCTCAGCTCATTGATTTGGCCCGCTGGTCCGGCACAGAGACAACTTTCTTTCAGACTGAAGTGGTTTTCATCCAAGATGATGAAAAGCAAGATTTCTGACTCTAGATGGGGGCCACAGTATGCAAGAGCAGCATGAATGCATACTGGCTGCTATAGGTCAGTTGATACTGTGGAGATGGAGCTATAATTTGAATGTAGTGTGGATGATTTTCTTCTATATTTACTGCAGAAGTAAAGTTGCAGCTATGTGATTCTGAGCATTATGTCACCATTTAAAATGTAAATTTTTTAAAAAGTGGAATGGTTTTGGCTTCCTTTTAAGACTCTCTTGTACTCACATATTGTGACATAAGATATTGTTATAATACAGTTAGTGTGTGGTCCAGAATGCTATTGAACATGCAGGCAAAGAAGTATTTAAACCATAATATCTGATATGTACTGAAGGACCAGAGATAAGCTACATGAACATGGAGAGAACATGTAAACTCCACACAGGCCCCAGTTGTTTCTGGTCGGGTTGGAACCGGGGACACAGTCCAAAGTGCTATGAGAGGATACTGAGGCTCACACTGCTGTAAATCCAAGTAGAAGTGAGAACAGAAAAATAATAAAAGATGATGAAAATAAATAATAATTGAAACAACAAGAAGGAGCAGGTGGATTCAGAGATTTCAGGAATGCTTTTTGAAATAGAATAGAATAGAGCACAATGCCAAATATCAGCCAACACCTGCAATGACTGGAGCTATGCAATTCAAAACTCTATAAGAACACACATAAGTGGTTTTGGATGTAACAGGAAGCTTTTCCTCTGTCGTAGGTTTAAAGAAGGGGTAACCAACAGGAGATAGCAACAGCTTCCTCCACAGTTTAAGGTGCAGTAAGTGGATAAGAGGGATTAATGGTATCCAAGCCACAACACACCAGCCAATCCTGTTAAGCCAAGCCAGGCACGGTGGCAGTAGTTCAGATGTGTATGGCTTCAGTGATCCCTCGTGGGTCTCCTGACACTGAGGATCCCTCAGATGACTGTTATCACGCCTGCCTGCGTATGTACCATCTCCCCATTGTATGTTCCCCCGTGTGTTTCGCTCTCTCTCCTTTAATTCTTTGTCTTTCTCTTCCTCTCCGGCTCAGTTTTTCATTGCAGTTCATGAGACTCTCTTGGCATGACCATGGACATGTACAGATTTTCTGTCTTTCTTTTTCTCCTTACTTTACACTTTGTTTCTACACCAACAGTCTTGCTGTTGTTCATGACATGACTTGATGTTCATACTTCCTTCGTTAGTTTTTCTTTTGACATAACATTTTATCTGTGTCATGATGCATTTGGTAACTAAGTGAGATGGATTAGATTCATTTGAGCCAGATGGCTTTTGTAAAAGGCAAATCTTTCTTCTGAATATATTAAAAATAACCGAAGTTAACCGTCATCTCTCAGTTTAGTCTCTTTAGTCATATGTACATGCTTTGCAAACCTATCTATCCTGGAATCCAAACCCTCTCCCAGACCACTAATGCTGACCCCTTGTGATAATGAGACATCACTGCCTGGACTAGTACATCCGTTTTGCTTTGCCAACTGCACAAATGCTCAATTCATAGCACGTCCATATAGCGAAATAATCCCTCCTAGATTTACAGCAAAAGCCGGAACAGTTGCTTCTCACTTTTCACTCAGTTCTTTATCTTGTGTTTTTCATTAGATTTGGCTTAAGAGTTCAACATAAGAAGATGAAATGTGCTATTTCAGTGGATTACGTGTATACTTGTTTCTGGAGTCGAACAATCCTTTGTTTTGTTACAGCAAATTTCGGTCCCCCAGGTTCTGAATACCTACACGGAACCTGAAACAAGCAATACAGTACATTTTGTGTGTCTAAGCCTCACAGAGTATGTTCCAGACTGAATGCTTGTTCACAAGCCCGCACAGTAATGCTGCTCAGGAACATCCGTAAGAGGTGTGGAAAACACTTCCAGCAGAGTCAAAGTCCTGTGACAGTGTGATAAAGAGAATGAAGCTCTAATCCACCAACAACACCAACACATTAGTGCACAGAAAGAGAGCTCGAGGAATGACAGCGAGGTGGGAAAGGCGCTTTGATTCTTACTTTCACCGCAGTGCAATCTCCACGCCAGTTGTGAGCAGCATTACTATGGTAACAGCGGATTATCATCTATTACATAACTGGGGCTGTGCACTTAAACCCACTGGATAAAGAGTCACATTGTGCTGGTTTGGTGCTGGCTTGTACAGTATAGGCAGTACAGATTGCGCTACATTAGTTCACTGATGTATAATTTGAATAACAAAGACATCACTGAGTATTTGTGCCTAATACCTATTGTGCCTTAACTGAGTTTCACAATTGCAGTGTTCTATTAATAAATATGTAGACAGATCCTTAACAATAAAATAAATTAAATAAAGTAAAAATCAAGCAATAACCCTGCAGCTCTGATTGCAAAACTTCATTAATTCAGGTAACCTTAACTTTTAACCTTAATGAAGAGATAAGAATTATAGAAAAAAGGGAAACATTTGCATTAATGTGGTGGTATACAAACAGCACATGGAACCTCAAATATGCCATTTAGAGTCTACACTCATCCCTCAGTATTTATAATGTGTTAGTGTTTGTAAAGTTATCTCTAATCTGTCAAAGGCATGCTGGATTCAAAACACTTGACTGTTCAAACCAATTAAGAATGCATTTCTTTCTAATTTCTTTCTTTCCGTGTACCCTGTAAAGCACTTTGGGTTGCCTTTGGGTATGAAATGTGCTATATAAATAAATTTGCCTTGCCTTGCCTAATTACTGCACTGCACAATAAACAGAACTAGAAGCTGAGTTTTTGTCATATTATGAAAACATGTATGGCCAGCATGATTGTAGCTAAAACTGTTTCATGAAAGTCAAGATAATCTCCTACATACATGCACAAAAGCCTGCAACCCCTCACTCTGTGGCTGTAAATCAGTGCCTGATTGGCTGATTGGTTGGCCTTTGAAAATAAGAGCCACTCGTGTAATTTAAACCCATGGCCTGCATGATTCACCTCCACAGCTAATCACATGAAGAGGTTTGCTAATAAACAGGGGCACACACTTAACACACATATACTTTTTGCACCATATTATGTAATTATAAAACTGCAGGCATTTTCTACTCCCCTACACACACAGGAGAAATAACATTACGGGAACACAAGCTCAATACAAGTGCCGCTGGTCTGTTGACAGAGCACAGCAGCATGTGGGAGAACAGAACACTCTAATCAGATATGTCTTATCAGAGCAACAGAGATACAACAAATGTGGATAGATGGACAATCCAAGGATTTTAAACGAAGGTGTTAAATGAATACACTGGCACCAATTAAAATGTAGTGTATTACTGTGCATGCACCTGTTACCCATGTGAACCTAGACTGGGAATCTGATGAGTGAAAGCAGCCATACATGATATTTTAAATGGGCAGTTTTCACAGATGTAATTCTATAGGACTGATAAATCATAAACCATGTTGTGCTCACCTCAGCACACCTACAGGGAAATGCACTCCAGTCAACATTGAAATCCACCAGGGCTACTGTACCTCTCACTCCTAATTAGCATGTTCCCTGGTGAAATTTAAACTCATTTAATCTTTTTCTTCCCTGAAAGCATCTTTAACGTAGAGCCCCTTGAAACATTTTGATTGTGTTTTCTAAATCAAGAGTAGCAATCAAGCAGGAAACTGGTATAGACAGGGAGGTTGAACCCCATGCTACAACAAGTATTTTCATTTAAGGAATCTGTTTGTCAGATGTCCAGCTGATCTAGCTCTGTGTTATCATCACCATAATGTTACGTTTCATCCTGAGGGGAACATGAATGTCTGTACCAGAGTTTATGGCAAACCTCCAGTGGTTGTTGTTTACTAAAAGCCAAAACCCTCATGGTAGCGCTACAAGAAAAGGCAGGAGGTCACCAAAGTCGGTAGGACCATGAATATCATGAAGTATTTCAGTCAGGACCAAAGTGGTGGGCCATCAGACCAACAGACAGACAGACCAGCATTGCCATCCTTTGAGCCTTGCGGCTAAAAAAAGCTCTCTTGTCCCATCAGATTTAGGCAGTAATCATTAACAAAGCAGAAAGATTGATTTCTCCCTTTCTATTCAGAGACAGTTTCTCATATTTGAATATGCAGAAATGGACCTCAGCAGAGCAGTGTTCTAGCAGAGGTTCCCTCTGAGAAGGCAGTTTGTGGTCTGGACATCATTAGCCTGGTTTTATATGTGTAAAGTCCCACTCTGGGACCACCTCTGCAGCTGATCCCACAACCTTATCTCACACTAAATTAATTTGCTTTGCTAAATACAATGGCGGACTGTATGGGGGAAGCAAAGCTGCCTGCTTTACGATCATTGGCAACACTTTTTTTTCCAATCCAGGAAGTGTGACATCCACATCATGCCGCAGGGAACACAAAGCATACGTCTTTGACACTGGCGACCATGTGTCCCACGTGTGACTACATCTAGGCTACTAAAACGCCTTTGTTTAAGTTTAGGGAATGATTCTGGTTTTGTCTCTGTTCTGTCTCGTGCTTGAATCCAGCATTAAATCAGTTTAACTACATTTGACTCCGTGTCACTCATGTGCAGCAGTATGCCGTATGAGTCAGGCAGTGACTCATTTGGATTGAACTGGCAGACCTAAAATTAAAAAAACACTTTTTCCGCTTCCCATGTTTTACATTTTTGTTTTGATTGTATAGTGAAAGAGTAAGAGAAACATGCAGACAGAGAAAGAAAGAGAGGGAGACAGATGGTATGTGACAAAGGTCACCAGCTTGGATGTTGTGGTTTAATGGTATGTGAGAGTGGCCAGTGCTGAAGAACCAGAAAGGACTGCTGATGAGACAATGTTGATATTTTGATAGGATTGTGTTTCAGGAAAAGCACTGAAGTCACACTTGCGTCAGCTGATGCTTCATTCATGCTTACCACCAGTGGCTAATTCATCAGCTGCTTAGCTACCAGCTGATTAGTAACATCCAATCATATTCATAGAGGTGTACAAAGCAGACCTCACACTTTTACTCTGCTTATACCACCATATCAGCACTGTTTGCAGCTACAGTTCTCTCCACCATCCCAACCTCTTCCTTATGTGTTAAGCTTTTGTTAACTTTCCTATGATTGAATGGTTCATGTATTTGTTTATTAAGGGAAATTAGTTTTCTTGGCAGAGTTTTCGAGAGCAAAGAGCAGAACCTTTTCTCCTAAATCTAACCGTATAACCATTTGCTATAAAAAAGTGTCTCTGACCAAAAAAACAATCAAATTATACTATTGTTCATATAGCTCAAATGTATATCTACAAGCCTTTTTTTTTTACCAAACCAGTATTTAGAAAAGTCCAGAATTCACCCTTGGATTTGATTCACCATTTCACCTCTGTGATGATATGTAATCACAGACCGGTATAATACAGTTTGTAGCATCATCTCTGGATATTTCACTGCAAATGTACCACTTACATGGATATTTGCAGAGAACTTCCAGAAATAACACTCGTACATTTTTATAATGATATCTTTATTCCAAAAGCATTTTTCTACTACAAATTACGATTCTGATTATGATATCAGGAGACAATAAAATAAACACACAGGTATATACTACAGAATATACCTTTACAGCACCACTGTCATTGAACTAATCAAATCGCTCTTCTAACTCATGATCCTGAAAGTTCCTCCCTGTTAGTTTGTTTGTTTCTCAGAGTGAGGAGTCAGTAGCACAGGTTCTACTCAGCAGGGTGAGTAAGCCCAGCAGAAGAATGGCGGACTACATCCTGTCATGGTGGGGCTGTTGCTAATTGTTTCCCGGAGACCAGTGGCACACCAGACAGCCAGACCTAATTAGGATTTTCAAACAATCCAACCTGCCAGACGAGGTTGTTCAAACCCACTCTGTGAGCGGAGGCACACAATGACTTTGCAATGATCTTGTCAAACACGTACAGTCATACACTTGAATAAATGTCACATCCTGTTACATAATGGCCTTACAGTTAATTGCATGAAGGTCGTCTTCCATTTAGATAATAAATACGTGCTGTTCGCAACAGCGATTTTTAATTAGATACACAAACCTTTTAAAAAATATATTATTAAAGATATTTTTCATTTGTTGAAAGTGGATTATTTACAATGTCTTGTTTGTTTCTAGTCTCGTCTGTTCCCCCCTCAATCACCATCTCATATTATGACTGTCTCCCTCTGTATACTAAATAATATATTAAATAATGCAGAAGAAGAATAACAATTACTACAGAAAAGACTCTCATTTCACCTCTGAAAATTAAGTGGCATAATCTGCAGATACTCTAAACTGGCTTTGGCACTCAGTAAACATTGGTGAGCAGCCTGTAAGCCACAGAGACACACCAAGCTGTATGCCAGCTGTTGTGTGCCATCCTGCCGCATGTACTTTGAAGTGCTACAGCCAACCAGGCTGCATGAAGAGTGAGCCAAGTCGGACTGAGGATGCCAAATGGCATACTACCGCCATGTCAGTGCCCTAACAATAAAAATGTAATCGATCTTTGAAACAGCAACAGTGTTATGGGTAATATTGCATTACATGTCTGACCAGAATTTCCCCCTAAAGGACCGTGAGGATTATTAGACAGGGCACACATGCATCTGGTGAGCGTACGAGACTGGCATGTTCAAAGGAAATAGCAGTAGGCACAGCGGTCTCCACAACACAACAGGACCCCTCTTTTCAATTTCCTGCTCCAGTTTCCATTCCTGCTTTATTTCGTGCAGGGACCTGTGAAGTGGGAATCGCAAAGGAAGAATGCAACATTTAGCCGATATGGCACCACAGAGCACAAAACAAGGAAATTGATTCTGTCAAAGGCAATATTTGTGATAATGATCTCAATAACAACATGTGATGGTGATTTCAAACAGGGTTTGCAGGATTCCCTCAGGAGATTTTACTTCTAACACAGCAGTGGTCTCTAACTGCCTTTAAAACAAGTGCTGTACACTTAAAATTTAATGCCAGCCTGTTACCTGATGTGTATTTTATATCCTTATCCAAACTAGAGTTTGTCTTTGGTAGTTTGACATCAGGCCTGAATTAAGTAGCGTTGATGTGCATACTTTTTCCAGTTTGATTTAGTAGCCAAACAATTCTTGTCTGGGTGGCAGATGTCTTTACATCCTAAGCTGATGGTGTTCTGTTTTCTGAGGCTGTATGTAATAAACTGTAGCCATACTGTCAGTGAGGCCGTCTTCCAAACTTACATGTCTATCACGTATATAGTCCACTGACTTTTTTACAGTAAATTCAGAGTTTTACAACAATTTAGTACAACTAGACTATAGAGGATTTTTGAGGTTTTGATTTTGGTTTTGATTTTGATACGATACAAATATCTTAAATTGATAGTTAAAAAATCTCATAAAGATACATCCACCAATATTAATATTTTTATACATAATATAAGACACATTTTTAGTAAAGAAGCTGTAATCAATATTTTTTTAATAACGATGTATCAAATAACAATGTAAAAACAATATGACAATGTGAAAGTCATTGTAGTGATGAACCGACAGAGAATTATCACCTGAATCCACAGCTCCCCTTTACGGAGCTTTGTAGTGAGTTTCAGCTCGTTGTTTAGCTGTCTGGCTACAACTTTACTGTTTTGGTTCACTCTCATCGCTCTTTCAGCTGCAGCAGGCAGTGGAAAAGCTCTAAAAAGCCACTGAACACTACCTGCACGACACCAAACAACAGACAGACACAGCGACTAGCTTGTGAACATAGTGGAGCATTTAGCAACTAAAGAGCCAGATATTTCCCTCAGCAGGTGGTAGAGACCAAAAACAATGTTTTGTTCACAACTTGTTGGGACGTCCTTGGGGCCGAGTGGTTAAGACACATACATACATACATACACATAGACACATACCCAGAAGTATGAGTCCGGCCGGGGACGTATGTTGCATGGCATAATCCCCTCATTTCCTGTGTGTCTCAACTATCAACTCAAAATCTTGAATTGAAAGAATTGTGATGCAGATATGTACTGTGCAGGTAAAGTCGAACGGTGACACAGATATACAGTATTTGCGATAACCTTATGTCTTTAAAAAAGACACAAATCAAGGAACCAACTCAGTTTCTTTTACTAGGGCAGTGTGCTGAGTGTGTGTGTGTGAATGTGAGAGAGAGAGAAAGAGAGAGAGAGAGAGAGAGTGCATGTGCTTCACTAATTAGACTTATAAAAGTAACACACAGCAACATGTTCACCAACCTGGATTTCCACATCTAAGGTTGCCCCGGGAAGCAGACACAACAACACCCAACGACCATTTATTACTCTAATTCTTTACAGATGGTATGTTTGTGAATCGTTTTTTTTTTTGTTTGTTTGTTTTTTTACTTTTTGTTACAACTGAAATTTTTCCAATGCAATGATTGGAATCATACTCATTGTGACACCTTGGTGCGAAGCAGTAAATTGTGAATCTAACCACAGTGCAGTGGGAGCTGCTGAAACAGTCACCCAATGACAGGCTTTGTTTATGTTTTGATTCACAGAGACTGAAGGTAGAAATGATTGACAGGGCTTTTTGTGTTATGTACAGTCGTTGAAGGTTGGTGATTCTGATTATGGACTATTCCTGTATTTCACCAAAATTGTACTCTAAAAGAATGACATCCAGTATAACCTTAAGATCTGTGTTGCAGAAGGTGCTGGCTCCAGCAGCCTTGGCTCAGCTGGAAACATTCTTAAAGTATCACATTGCTATTATTGGAATGAAAATATTCCCCCTCCATTTTGGGAGGCTCCAATTCCAACGTCCCATCCCACACGATTCTTTAACAATAATGTTTTCCTGGTCTAGTGTTTCAACTAGGAAGATCTCAGCCTCTTTCCTGGAAAGAGAGAAAGAGTGGAAAACACTCCCTCTTTTCTCAAGAAAAAGTGTCATTTAAGTGCTCATTGTGTGTCAGACTGGATTAGAATATCAGAAAAAAGCTCAAAATGTAAATGTAAAATCCAAGTACCTATCACCAACAGCCAGGATGTATAGCAGTGACAAACTGACTTGAGGGCAAAGTTTTAACTGTTTTCTTTGCTTTGAAAAACTCCTGATGAGAGAGCTGTTGTGTCTTGTGCTCATAAAAGCAGAGGGCCTACTAGGGAGCAAAGATGGCATGCAGCAGTTCGCAATCACCATCACTCTGCCTCCATGACACAAAGGGGAGACTTCCACCCAGCAAGCACTTGATTAAAGCGACAGCACAACATCAAGTCCCGTGTTTGTGCCAATGCCACATACGGCATGGAGAGGTCGTGCAGAGCAGCAGGTATAAAGCTTATGTTTGTTTGTCTGTGCATTTGAGGTTGTCATGGACACAGATGAGGAACGAGTGTCTTGAGGGGCCAAAGGCATAATATGACATCTATTGTGATTTAAGATGAAATTAAATGTAATGTAAATGAGTACAAGGCTATGAGTTTTTCTGATGTGATCTGAGTACATCCATAACTATACTCAAATATAGCTACTGGTGAAAATCACTCACACAAACACACTTGGGTACATACAGAAGATGTATGTTTTAAGTCAACTGTAGATGTTTTAAGTCTTTTGTTAGATTTATTTGAGCGGATTGAAAAGATATGATTATTTTGATCGTGGAGGTGTTCAGCTCTAAATTATTTTTCACTTAACGGTTGACTCTGAAGTTCAGTAATGAAAGCGCTTCATAATTAACTGCATAAATATGACATGACATGTTCCTTTTTGGAAAAAGTACTTTGCCATTTCAAGGTCCTGTCTTCCTTTTTAGTTTGATTGTGTAATACATGATTTAATAAAGAATGATCTGCATTGTCAGACTATTGTTATTAGTGTACTGTCATGTATTCACGTACAAACACACACATAGACACACTCACACATGCAACGTGTAATGTCATGCTGCTGCTGTTGACACTGTACTTTAATGACTGAATTACCAGGTTGAAGTTGATACTCTGCATGCAGCCTGTCATGTTTTATTTACTGCACATACGGTATGCAATCATTTCACTTTTTTAGAACAGTCACACTTCCTCAGTCTGTACAGTATCTTATACGAGTGTGTGTAAGCCACAGATTGGCAGCCACTCATACATGTGCAAGTCATCAAACTTTTATGCAAGTTAATCAACCTGACCTAAAAACATTTCATGAAACTATGAGCGAATGTGTTTTCTTCCAGTCTGACTCATACCCCATCCTGACAGGCTCTGGGGTTTCAGATATTGAACAGACCCCTTGTTGATCAGAGCTGTCGAGGAGCAAGCAGGGGAGAGCATTCAGAACAGACCCCCACCGTGCGTTAATGCGCACATCCTGTTGAGAAGACGGGTCGCCCTGGAGACCAGACGTAGGTATCCAGGCGGGAGTGCAGAGAAGATGCGTATTTGCCCTGCGAGCTCCTTGTCAAGGAAGAGCTGTTTGTGTGGATCCTGTTATTGAGTGGGAGAAACATGCAGGGGCATGTCTGACTGGCTCCTCCAGGCTGTGACGGTTTTCTAGCTAGAGGTCATTGGTGCAACAGTGTGGCATCATGTCCTGAGAGTTGATGGTTCAAATCCCCAGACCACATAGGACAGTGCTGGGGAAAGTTGAGGTAAGTAAAAGAAAATACCCTTCCCGCTCTTTGAGAAGTCCTATTGACGAGCCCTCGAGTGATGCACTTAAATTCAAAACCACCTCAGTGGAGCTACTGGCTGCCCAGCAGTTTAAGACTGATGATGAACCTGCAAGCTATGAAATGGATAAATAACATGCTTTATTAGTCCCATTGGGAAATTCTGTAAGCATTGCATCAGCATCAAGCGGGTCATAGTGTCAGAGCTCAGCAAACTCTCCAATTAAATGTATTCCTTATCAGGATCTAAAATATAGATCATTTGATCAAAATGGTCATAAAAGAGCAAAATGTATGAAAATTATAAGAGTCTGTGTTTCTCTAAGTGAATGTACACCCTGCTAAATAACATGTTCTCTAATTCATTTTCTTGATTTACCTTCTTCAATGCTTACCTTTCTTTAGCCTTAGCTTTGACTTCAGTTAAATATCAGTATTTAACAAAATGTGAAACTGCTACATGTTGTAGCAACAGCAGCATCACATCCAGTGTCCACATAGAAAATGATTGACTGGCGCCATCCAGAGGTCATTGACAGTGACACAAGCATCAGAAAACCTTGGGGGCATAGTCTTTATTTCTCACAATAAATATTGGAAACACTGAAGCAACAATGATCACAACATTACATTGATAAATCAGGGGACAAAACCCTGAATCTAATATTTACAGATTTTTTTCATTATAGCAAGAAGGCACAGAAATGGTTGAAATGAAACAGAGACTGGAGTAACTGCGTGACTGCAAATGTTGAGCTAAAGGTGTGATTTTCACTAGGCAAACTGGCCTTACCTATACATTTAACATGTATTAAATTAGAGTTCACAGCATTTACATTTTTTTATTTCACCACCAAAATTTTAATTTATTTACATGTTATAATTTTTTTTTGTATTCTTAAAATAATGCCATTATCTTCAAGCGTCTCAATAAGAAGTTGAATATCCCATTCTGGACCTGTGGCAATCAGCAAATATCCTTAGGTAGTAGTTTTAAAGGTCTGATCAAAATAGAGGTCAGTTGTTTCAAAACCCTAAACAACACAGTTGTTCTGTATTATTGAAGGATTCCAGAAATCTATATTGAGTTTAACTCAGTCAGCACCTAATTAGGCAGCCATTCATGAATCAGCAACCAGAAAAGCTGACAAAAACTTGACTCTTTATGGAGATTTCACTTCCTTCTGAAACTTTCCTCACATTCTCTCCATCTTAACGGACTCCACTGCTGCTCTCTTTAACTTCCTTCTTGTCTTCAGGAGCCAATATACAACAAAGGTGATACCCAGTACGCTTACAAGAAGAAACACAAAGATGACATAAAGTGCAACTTCAGCATCATGAGGTGAAAGCTCCAGACCCAAGAAGTCCACCATGTTCAAGGGCAGAATAGGGACAGATGTATGTACAGTGTTCTCTAGTGTGGTCACAGAGGGGGCACTTGTAGCTGTTAAAAGAGAGGGACAAGAAAGAAGGAAAATTTATTTATAGATTCTTGTTAACCATATTTTGCATTCAAATGAGTTCAAGCATCTGTTTTAAAAAATGTGTCTTGGTTTTCATTGGTTTGTATGACCTGCATGTTATTGCAAGTGTTTCCACACTCTGCAGAATTAAAAATCTAGAGGAAGTATTCCCTCATAAATGCTACAATAATTATATTGTTTTTGAATCTGTGAACTTAGTATTACATTACCTTCAGGTTCAGGGTTCAAACACTCATGGGGCCCGAGGGCCGGGTCTGGGAAACCATTGCATTTGATGATGGAGGTGTAGCGAGAAGCAGAGTTTTTAGGGATGCGAGGAAGGGTGGGGTTGGAGCGGTTCACATAGAAAAGTCCAAATCGCTCGGAGTAGCCAGCAGCCCACTCAAAGTTGTCCATTAGTGACCAGGCTGTATAGCCTCTCAGATCGACTCCATCCAGAACATGGGCTGAAAGATGAACAGGAATGGTTACATTTACCATGCATGTACATACCTTAAAAAAACTTGACTTGATTAGACTGTAGTATAATGTTTTGGTGTTCATTGTTCATGATAATAACAAATAACAAACTATTACCTTTTAGGGCCTGGTTAATGTAATTTTCATAGTAGTACTTTCTGTGGATGTCATTCAAGTCAACTGCTCCTCGTTCTGAGATCCCATTCTCTGTGACATAGATGGGTGGGTTTCCATACTCATCCTTGATAAACTTCAGGATTTTCCTAAATCCAAAGGGAGTGATCTTTAGCCAGAAGGAGCCAGATTCAATCCAGGTGTGATCGTGGGTGGTTCCAGTGCCCCTGGATATTGGATTGGACATTAGCTCAGCATTAGTCAAATATGTCTTTTATATTTTGGCATCTACTTTATGTAGTAGGCAGCTGAACAAAGTATGGCATTTATTTGTGGGTTTAATTCCCTCTTGTGTCACCAATCTTCTGCTCAGGTACTGTAAGGTACAAAAAAAGCACCCATGTTATCTAGGTGTCATTTTTAAAAAAATCTAACCTACCTGTCACCTTCATAATCCTGCTGCTTTCCCAAATCAACTGGGAATGAAAGAACCGAGGTGTAATGGTTGAAGCCAAAGTAATCATGAGTCCCTTTGATCCTTTTTATTTCCTCAGGGGTGAACTCAGGAAGCCTGCAGTAGGAAGAAGAGTCTTTTTCAAAACCCAGTCCAGAATTTTTTCATAAACTTTAAAGATATACTTTAATATTCATCTGTCACTTACAGCTCATACTTACTTTAAGCAATTAGTTTTAGTAAACTGAACTAAATCACTAACAAAACTAGTGGTGGAAGTGTAAGTAGAGCATGCCAGAAAGCATTTATTGAAATGTATAGCAAATGTTTGTCTAATAATAATATTATATTGTATATCAAACCAAATTGATTTCTGCACTTGTGATGGTATAAACTATTTTTCAGTTACCGTGACTCGGGGAGACCTGCAGCAAGGCTTCTTTTACGAATAGTTGTTTTCATCAAGTCAGGATAATCACCATTGAAGATGGGATGGGCAAACCAGCCAATGAAGAACTGCAGAATCAATTATATGTTATGATTATTATAAATTAACCTGCTTTGGATACCAGATGGGTGTGGTAACGTAATGTCAAAAGATTTTATTGAAAAGCAGTTAAATCTCCACTTCAATTTACATCTTTCCTGGTGCATGAAGTCCCTCCCATCTGGAAAACTGGGAAGGTGAGAAATATAAGGTGTATAAAGTGACAGACACCGTTTGGGTGTCAACATGTATTTGTCTACCTGCAAGTAGCGCTCGGCTGCATCCACATCCTCCTGCTTGTATGGGTTCCTTGGCTCCACCCAATCAGAATTGATGGTAATGGAGATGATGCCACCCTGTGTTGCTCGGTACTTGTCATTGTAGAGGTGCCAGACCTCAGCATGGGCCTTGATCAGGTTGTGAGCTGCAATATACTGCTTGCCCACAATGCCTGAAACATTTGAGGCGTTATTAACATTGCTGTCATTCATTATACAGTGTGAAGTTTTCAAAAACAATAGACCACATACAGCATGTATTTGTTGTGGTTTTGTGGAAGTTAAAAAGACTTACACCATCCATTGAGTAACCAAGAGTAGAATAAAAGCAAAACACAACAAAGTACAGCAGTTATTCTGTGATTTCTAGCTTTGACTAACTTTGTAAAAGTTTCTCATATACTATATATTGATCAGTAATAAAAAGATTTGTCTCAAAAAGGGTGATTTGGTTTTTGAAGTTTCAGTTTACATGACACCATTTCTAATCTGTCTACAACTACTTTTGCCTCTTTTGTATTGAAGACATTCCATTTTGTGCACAAAGGAAAGTAACAGCAGGTGATTTCTACAACTTTTTAACATATAGTTAAGAGCACTGATCCAAAAAAACCCGAAAAAATTCTACACTGTGAGATAAAAAGTGGTTAATATAGGATGTATCTCAAAATAAATTTGTTTGATCACCTGGAGCAAAGGTACCATATCCATAGCCAAGGTTGGCTACAATGTAAGGTTCATTTAGAGTGATCCAGAACTTCACTCTGCTTCCAAATCGGCTGAATAAAACATCGGCATAATCTCTGAATCTCTGGACAATGGTTTCATTCTCCCAGCCCCCCACTTTCTGCAGAGTCAGGGGGAGGTCCCAGTGGTACAGGGTTACCTGAGAGACAGAGGAGAGGAAATTTGTACTACAGTACTGCATACTTTTCCTATGGGAGATGTTTTTCCCTTTAGGGCCAAATTGTATTTTGCTAAAGCAATAATAATTTTCACATTCACTGCTGATATATCACTAGGAGCATCAAAGTCAAAAATATGCACATACAGTACTACATATGGTTCTAACCAACAACACTGCCTACCTGGGGCTGAATGTTAGCAGCTTCCAAGGCGTCCAGTAATCTATGGTAATAGTTCAGTCCAGCCTCATTGATGTAGTTGTTGGTACCATCAGGAAGCACTCTGGGCCAGGATACAGACAAGCGATAGTGGGTCACCTTCAACTTCTTCAGCACCTCCACATCCTCGTCAATCTTGTTGTAACTATCACAAGCAATATCGCCGTTGTCACTGTTGTCCACTCTTATAGGAGTATGGGCAAACTTGTCCCAAATACTCAGTCCTTTTCCATGGGCTCTCCAGCTCCCTTCAATCTGAAATAAAAGAAAAGTTTTATTGCAGTACCAGCCATGATTAACACTCCCTTTGTGCATCCTTGTGTATTGATAAAGATACCTTTAAAATAACTGACACTCCACCATGACAGTGTACCACAAGTGCATTCTGCCATTGTGGAAGAGTAAATGTGTCAGCGTTGCATACCTGGTAAGAGGCACTGGCAGTACTCCAGTTAAAGGTTTTGGGAAACTGTCCATAAAGCATCTTCTCGTCATCTGGTAACGGGAAGCCGTTGTCCTTCATGACTTGGTAATAATAGTGAGCAGAGCGTTTGGGTGTCCTCGGCCGGTTTGGGTTGGTGAAGTCCACATGGTGCAACCCAAATCCTACTTTGTACCCATTGAGCCACTCAAAAGAATCCATGAGAGATGTTGCTATGTATCCTTTCACCTTCACACCATCAAGATTATGAGCTGTGTAGAGATTAGAGATAACATAATTAGCAATAAAAAAGTTGATATTTGTGGATAGGTGGTATATGTTCCGTAGGTGTGTGTGTGATCTAATTTAAGAGAACAACCTGACATTGACATGTTCAGTGGCCAGATTTTAGCTTCAGCATGCTAGATTAAGGGACCTGACGAACAGTATTTTCTAAAACTTTAGTAACTGATGTGCACACTCACCCTTTAAAGCCTCATCAACATAGGTTTTGTAGTAAAATACTCTGTCCGTGTCATCAACTGTTGTCTTAATGTCTGTAGCTACTCCGTTCTCAGTAATGTAAATCTCTGGATGTCCATACTCCTCTTTGATCCAGTTGAGGAGTCTTCTCAAACCCCATGCTACAGCTCTCTGGTTACTGATGGCAGTAGTTGGGGAATCGCCTTCCTGTGCTTCTGACAAGTCCCGGTCATATTCATAGGAGTGAGGGATAAGCCGAGCTGTAACATGGCTTGCAATCTTTGTAGTGTAATGATTTACACAGAACATGTCAGCAGTTCCCTTGATGAAGTTCTTTTCTTCTTCAGTGAAAGAAGGTAGTCTTGTCTCTGAAAGACCTTGGAGTTCACTTTTGTTTCCAACTTGCCACTTCATTGCATCAGGATAGTCACCATTCTTGAAAATGGGGTGTGCAAACCAACCCACTTGGAACTGCAGAGCGCGGTCAGCAGCCACCACTTCACGAGGAACATTAACATCTTTAGGCTCAATCCAATCAGCGTTGAGGGCAATGGATACTAGACCACCTTGGGATTTGCGATACTTATCATCATATGTGTGGTAAGCTTTGGCATGTGCTTTTATAAGGTTGTGTGCAACTCTGTATGGTGCAACTCCTGGATTCTTTACATTTGGTGGGATCTGTCCAAGGCCATATCCTGACCACGCAATGGTGTGAGGCTGGTTAAAGGTCATCCAAAATTTCACTCTGTCTCCAAAGGTGGCAAAGCAGAAGTCACAAAAGTCATTAAAAATGTTTATCATGTCTACATTGTCCCAGCCACCAAGGTTTTGCAAAGCTTGAGGAAGGTCCCAGTGGTAGAGCGTCACCATAAGAGTGATGTTATTTGCTAAGAGGCCATCAATGAGTCTATTGTAGTAATCAACACCTTTCTGGTTCAGGGAAGTACGCTGACCATCAGGAAAGATCCTGGACCAAGATAAAGAAAATTTGTATGACTTCACCCTCAGAGCTCGCAGCATGTAGAGGTCTTCTTCAAGTCTGTGGTAACTGTCACAGGCCACATCTCCACTGGCATTAGCAGGAATACTGCCAGGTGTTTGGGTGAATGTATCCCAGACGCTGGGCCCCTTTCCATCAGCATTCCAGCCACCTTCAGTCTGGTAAGCCGAAGACGATACTCCCCAACTGAAGCCTTCAGGGAAAGTGCCATAGTGGTACAGTTTTCTCTGAAAATTGGTTTGGCTGGAGAATTTCCTCCAAACATCCCTGGCTTGGGATGGGACTGTGGAAGGTGGGATTGAGGACATTTTATTTGACTCTGTGTTTTTCATTTCTGGTGCATAAAAGAACAGTTTTTTGGAAGCAAAGCCATTTCTCTCAATTACGTTGGAGTAAAAGTAGGCAGATTGCTTTGGAGTCCTAGGTCTGTCAGGCAGGTCAAAGTTGACATGGTGCAATCCAAAACGTTCACTGTAGCCTTGTGGACCTTCAAAGCCATCCATGAGTGACTGGACAGTAAACCGCTGCAGATTTACTCCATCCAAATGTATAGCTGTTGAGAGAATTTAGTAATTCAGCCACTAAACCTCATTTAACATGACCTTGTATGACAAGCTCTGAAAACTAGAAAAGGAATGTGAACCCAAGTATTTACTAGGTGTAAGCCACGATAACAAACAAATGCAAAGGATGGCTACACTTATGAATGATTAATTTTGTCATGTAATCTCCAATGTTTAGCGTAAAGGCCTTGTCTTAAGTATGAATACAGGTATATGAAATTACAAATGTATTTACATAAGCAACTACTTTCATCAACATACCTTTCAGGGCCTCATTGATGTAACGCCTCATGTGCTCCACTCGATGGATGTCATTGAGAGTGTCCCCACTGTACTCAGTAGGCATACCATTCCCAGTTATATGGATAGGGACTTTGGTGACATTCAAATACTCTGTGGAAATGTAGTTTAGAAGCCTTCTAAGTCCCCAGGGTGTAGAATAGATCCAGTCAGAAGCTGTAGAGGACCATGAAGGGTCCACATGTGCCTGGAAGTCGCCCACCCCCTGAGGACCAGGGGTGCAGCCACCATCACTGTTGTTGACCAAGCGGGAGGTATAGTGGTTTAATCCCAAAAAGTCAGCTGTTCCACGTATCCTCTGGCTTTCTTCAGGAGTGAAAACTGGAAGTCTTGCAGGCTCAGAGAGTGGACATTTACTTCTTTTCTGCTCAATCTGACTCTTGAGTGTTGCAGGATAATCCCCATCTACAAATATGGGATGTGCAAACCAGCCCAGCATGAACTGCAGGTAGCGATCTGCAGCTGCTATGTCTTCAGGTCTGGAGGGGTCCATGGGCTCAGCCCAATCAGAGTTCAATGCAATACCTACTTTCCCTCCTTGTCTCTTCCTGTACTTGTCATTGTAGACATGCCAGGCCTCAGCATGGGACTTCAGCATATTGTGAGTGACCTACAAAGCCAAAATAAATGGTTAGGTAAATGTACAAGAATGACAATGAAACAGTGTATATTTATATTATGGTAGGACCATTGCTCTCACCTGATAGGAGGCAACCACATAGTCTTTTACTCCAGGGGGATGCTCACCAGTTCCATACCCAGCATGGCTCACCACCCAGGGGCTACTGAGTGTGTTCCATGTCTTGACCCTGTCCCCAAACCTGGAGAAGCAGAAGTCTGCGTAGTCCTTGAAGGCTTCAACAATGGAAGCGTTGGTCCATCCACCATAGTCCTGGAGTGCCTGTGGCAGATCCCAGTGGTAGAGAGTGACAACAGGTTGTATGCCAGACTCAATGAGAGCATTGATTAGCTTGTCATAGTAGAGAGCCCCTTTCTCTGACTGGCTGCCCCGGTGGCCTGAGGGGAAAATACGGGCCCAGGAGATGGAAAACTGGTAGGTGTTGACATGAAGACCTCGAAGGAGGTAGACATCATAATCCACCTTGTGGTAACTGTCACAAGCTATGTCAGCTGTCTGATTATCAAAAAAATTGTTTTCATGACCAAAACGGTCCCAAATGGTCTCTCCCTTCCCATCTTCTAACCAGCCACCTTCAGTCTTGAAGGACTCACTGGAGGTGGCCCATTGGAAGTCAACAGGAAAGGATTCATTCAGGAAGGTATCTCGCTCAGATGAGGTGACAGTGGCAAAATTGCTCCAAGTTTTGCAGTAGGTCATGGAACATGATGATGTTTGAAGATTGTTTCTGTTTCTGTCACTTTGATGTGAATGACTGAAGATAAAAGGAACAAGATATGGAAAATAAAATTAGATGAAAATACTTCAGGAGAAATCCAACAAATATTTATTTGTACAAACAGTTTACAGGTGGCTATGCTAGATGGAGGTAGTTTATAAGGTTTCTAAATATAATTTGGTTTTGACACATGCTGTTTTAGTACAGTGGTTCCCAAACCTTTTCAGTCAGAACCCCCTATTGTGGAAAAAAAATCTTCCCTGCCCTCCCCTTTCAATACATAAACACACATACATAACTGTATAATAGTGCAGTACCAAATATGATATCTTTTTTCTGTCTTCACCGTACCACCGCTGTTCTAACTTCACACCCCATTCCTCACACTGGGAATCATTGGTTGTGTCCAAAATCACTTCCTATCGGCAGTATGTTTACTTTCTACCAATTTAAGTGGTGCCATACAATTGCAAGATCTGAAGATTAAATCCTTCAGTGTCTGTATACACTACAATACCTTTTTGGGATAGTGTCAGCTGGATGTAACATATCTACCAGATCAAATCCAAGAACATTTTGGTCTCCATTGCTCAGCGCTGTAAAAGTATAAGAATGTATCATATATGTCATGTATCCTATATATGTATCCTATATTGTTATCAAATTATTTTAGAATCTGTGACGGCATTTTTCATTACATTAGAGAATTAAGTGCAGTCTGTCTCAGGTATTAAATAAATAAGTAAGTGAATATGACTACCTAACATTACTTAAATGATCACAATATATTAGGATTAGATGTATATTTGACAGGAAGGCAAATAAAAATATTGATATGTTATATATCAAACTTTAAATATGAAGAATACTTCACAGTAAGCAAGAAATATTATTTCCAAGGTTGTGACTCTTGATTGATCATATAGATTACCTTTCAACATTTTGGTATCTGACAGGAACTGATAAGGAGAACAGTCATTGATGTTCACCTCATAAAAGAGAATGGGTTTGTCTCCACACTTTTCCTACAAGGACACAGTGATGTTTAATACATGTGCATGCAAAAGAAACAGCTGAAGACTGTTAACTATATTTTGAAATACGTTTCTACATACCAAAACTCTTTGCAGTTCCTCAGCCAGGTTTTGTCCAGCGGTGCAGTCATATTGAATTTTAATAGAGAGGAAATCTGAATATTTCTGAAATAGAGAAATATGAGTGTCGCCGGATGTGGGAGGCATATTACTTTTCCCTAGTGCAAATGAAAATAACTAAATGCATGTTTATAAAACAGCTTTATCTCTTTGGAGAAGTCTTGACATAGTCATACTAACATATTGTATTGCTATACTGCTGGAGAACACAATCTCAACATTTATTCTTTGAATAATGTGCTTATGTTCTGTGCGACTATGTGATCTCACCAGTAGCTGAGTGTCACAGATGACTGGGACTTTGCTGGCCTTTACCCCGACTGATACTCCTCCATCTGAAAAACATAACATCTTAATTCAGTTATTAATCTAGACTTTTAATCTAGAGAGCACATTGTCCTTTCTATTGCATTACTCCGTTCTCTTATCATGAACTTTGTCACACGTGGCAAACAGATATGGAAACCATTATCTCATCAAGCAACTACAACAGAAGATAAGAAAGGTCGCCTCCAAAATATGATTATAAAACAAAGTGATTCTACTTTGTTCCTAGTACAATCATTGTGATTATAGATAAATACTGTAATAAATTACGTACAAACAGACTGACAGGACTTAATTGGTGTAGATGTTGTTAAAAAAAATGAAAAGAAGTCCTGTATCATCCATAAAATCTGAAGTATACCTGAAGTACCTAGCTATAAAAATGATCCAAAAACATTTACCACCACCTGTATTTTATATAAGAAATTAGCAACTATACTGGCAACCTCTGTGATCCTGCTGGGATTTAAAGGAAAAATAAGGGTACAGAAGGTTAAACATTTGCATAATGATTGACCAGATAGTTCTCTTTTTTCTAGCTATGTAAACACTGGAGAATATTTTAGCAACTCATACAAGCTACAAGTTTTATACAAGGAATCATTAGTCTTCAGCTTTCTAATTATGTTATCTCACATAATGCAACTGATCTCCTACCTCTCCTAGGAAACAGTTGGCGGTAGTGGCGGTAGACACTGATGTGTGCATCAAGAGCGTGTTGCAGCTCAGCATCCCTCAGTTCATCCAAGCTGCTCAGTGTCACCCAAGTCTCTGCCAGTTCTCCAAACTCCACAAATACAAAATCTGCATACTGCTGAAACATCTCTACCAGCCCCTGGCTCTCCCAGCCTCCATACCTTGATCTCAAAGTCTCTGGCACTGTGGATCCATGAAGGATGACCAGAGGCTGAAGGCCCACCTCCAGCAGCTGTTTCAGCAGGGTGTGGTAGCAGGTAACCACAGCCTGCTGCGGCTGGCTGGGGAGACCTGTAGGTAGGAGTTGAGCCCATGACAGTGGCACTTTAAAGTGAGTCAACCCTCTGCTCTGGAGGTACTCAAAATACTGTCTGGAGCCTGGAGGAATGGGATGACTGCAGTCGAATGTGTCAAACACTGCCTCTTCAGAGGGTTTGCCATTCAGTCCTTTCACCTGTTCGTTGGTCATGGGACCTGCAAGAAACATGGCCTGATGTTGGTCATCATGTTTCTGGCACACGCACCCATGCACGATGATCAAGCACAGACAGAGAAGTTTCCCCAGTAACGACATATTGTCTGAATGTGGGGACCTGAATGAGCCATTGGATGGCTAACCTTTTATAGTACTGCCGTTTACAAGCTTGAACTTTCAGATAGAATAGAGTTTCATAATTGACATTGCTGTATGCAGGGGTCACCACTGCTGTGATACTTTATGGTGTGTTTGGTAAGAGTGGTCACAGCCTTGAATGCTTCTGATAAAATACAGCAGGTCAAACAGGAGGCAGAAGAGATTTATGATGTAAGGTAAAAACAAAATGTGTGTGTAGAGGTTATGGAGGAAATTCCAGAAACAACAGAGGCAACTACTGGTTTACTAAGTGTAATATGAAATGTCCATAGAGAGATGACATAGTATGTAATATTTGTCACTTGTAATTGATCAATAACAACATATTTTGTTTGTGTTTTAAATTTGACTTGGATTATGATGTCAAAAAGTCTGGCAAAAGTTCAAATATCTAGTTCTTAATTGATTAATTAATTTTCATATTGTTCGAATTTTCATTAGACCACCAAAAAATTTAATTTCATTCAAATTCAATATATTATAGATGCTCAATCTGTAAACTTTAAATTATATAGAATATTGGAGAAATATTCTTTTTTATTAGTGTAAAAGTCTAAACTAATTCTGCAAAGCATTTTAGTACCATATACATGTATTACAGAATTGTATTGACAGGTAAGACTCTTTAAATATCATGCTGAGTCTCTATATTGACAGATAACGCACTTACCAATTTTTGGGATATAACAGAAAGTGACATAAAAAGTTTTTTAAAAGGTCTTGCTCTCAGACAGCGATATTTCAGGTAATGTCACTTTTGAAATGAATACACAGTAATGAGTAACAATGTAGCTAACGTTTCCTGTGTGTTAACAACACAGTGGTTCAGGGTACAAACATTCATGGGGCCCAGGAGCTGTATCTGGGAAGTCACTGCAGGTGAAGATTGTTATCATAACAACTGGCAATACAGGAGTCAGCTGTTATCATTATTGATGAATTTGAGCACTTGTACCAAAGTTACATAATCTTCAGGGCAGCACTAGTGTTGAATAGTAGTTCCAATGTTCCCATTATAATTAAGTTACTTTGCTAAGCGGTAAAACGGTGCAGGCAGCATGCAAACAAAAGCATGGGAAGCATGATTTATTATCATATTCTGTTTACATTTGTTATACCCACTTATTATGCCCATTCTTTGTCACACAAATAGCTAGATTTCCATATCCATTCTTGGGGAATCCAAAAAGTCTCAGAATTCAAAGGTGGTGATCTTTAACACATCAAAGATTTGATCAGCCACGTTTTTGCAACCCAAGAGGTTGAGTTTAATAACCCGGGAATGGGTCTGTTGATAATAGTCTATGATGGATACCGTGATAGCTGTCACACTTGAGTTGGTCTTAAACCAACAAGAGAAATAAAGCTGGTGTTTCGATCTCACTCTGCATTTCCCTCCTTAGGTTTGTTATGTAAAAAGCGTAAAAGCAGTTCAAAACGGTACCTGTAGGTTCCTCATGAACAAAACTGTCACTTTTTTGAACTTACTTTGGCTGGTAAGATGTATTTCTTACACTTGTTGGTTCAAATCTAGGTCGTTACATCACATTCTATCAAGTAAACGTATAACATTTTTTGAAAGCATATTGTAACTACTTATTTCATGGTCTTCAAACATGAGCACAAGAGAGGGATGTCGTTATCACAGAGAGTCCAGAGTCTCTCTGACCATATCACACGGCTCAGTGCAATAAAACATTGTAACTTGCACCGCTTGGATGTGATATTGATCTTAATTGTGTAACGATGCAATAATAAGAAAAAACTATTGCTTTAAATAGCTTGGCTATCAGTGAATAATATCAGTCCATCATTTTCTAGCCACAATGAAGTACCTATTGTGGGTTGCGTCTCTGTATGTTTTTTGTCTATATGGTTGCCGGAGCAGTGAGGTGATTGGACATGAGGACTTCATGCTTGTTGCAGGTCCTCTGACAAAGCAGCTGGTGGAAAGCTCAGGCAGTGCAGTGAATGATGCCTTTGACTGCAGTCACCTTATACCTGCAGGCTCCAGACAGTACTTTGCGTACCTCCAGAGCAGAGGGGTGACCCACTTCAAAGTACCGCTGTCATGGGCTCAGCTCCTACCTACAGACCTCCCCAGCCAGCCGCAGCAGGCTGTGGTTACCTGCTACCAGACTCTGTTGAAACAGCTGCTGGAGGTGGGCCTTCAGCCTCTGGTCATCCTTTATGGATCCACAGTGCCAGAAGTTCTGAAATCAAGGTATGGAGGCTGGGAGAGCCAGGAGCTGGTAGACATGTTTCAGCAGTATGCAGAGTTTGCCTTCCAGGAGTTTGGAGCACTGGCACACTCCTGGGTGACACTGAGTGACTTGGATGATGTTTGGCATGATGGGCAGCCTGCAGGTGCTCCCAGTCCTCTGCACAATATCCTCCAACTCAACAAGAATATTTACCAACTCTACCATCAACGGTTTCCTGACAAAGGTAAGTAAGGCTGACACAAAAGCAGGAGAAGATGAAAGAGGTTTAATTGACTTAAATAGTAAAATAATAATTATTAATAAATAAATAGATAAATAAAATAATTAATCATTTAAAATATTATGTAAGCATTAATATACTAAAAGACATATTGTATTGTCAGTGTGTCTTGAGAAATAACTTGTAAAAATGTTTATTTTATGACTAACTGATAATCTTTTTTGTATCTGAAACCCATGATTTATGGCACAGATTACATGTGTGAATGCTCATGTCAATCTCAATAATCAACCATGGTGAGATCAATAAAAGAATATAGCACACATTTCACTGTTCAGCTGTGCACTAATAGGCCCTTTTTACAGCAGACATTTTGACTTGTCATAGTAGGAAAAGCACAGGTGTTTCTAATAACATAAACAATGGCTCTGTTCTTTGAAGTAAGTCATGACAGTTTGACAGTGAGCCAGCATGCACAATAAATGGAAATGGAATTCAGCCATCTTTAATTTTATTATTCACACCTGTGCTTTGTCAAAATATCGCCAGTGGGAAAAGCCCTATTTATGTTTAGTTGAAAATAAACTGAAGTCTCGTACATATTCTTCAGCTGGTGGAAATTTCATATGCATGAACACAAATGTCCCTCAGATTACATTGTGTTTAAAGTACCTTTATGCTTCCATATTCACAGGGAGGCGTCTGTCAGTTGGGTTGAGAGCGAGTGATGTTGCAATTCTTCCCCAGATCAAAGGTTCAACTATGGTAAGCTGCATCTTCTATTCTCTTACGTATACATATCGTTTAAACTTCTTCATCTTTCTTTATATAATACAGATCACTGGCTATTGCTATTAGGCTCCAAATTAAAGCCATTTGAAAATCGGAAATCAACATAAAAAGAAATGGTTTGTCATTTTCATCATTGTATACAGGGGAAATTTCCCATCATTTTTGTGGATGTTATCTCAATCCAGAATTCTACCTGTATTAATAAAAGCAACATTTGTTACTAAGCAGTACACTTCAATGTTGGCAGAACTCTATACTCTATATTTTTTGGCCATACATATCTCATTTAGCTCATTCGGATTTAGGAGTTTTCTCTATTTACTGAAGATTTCAGATCAAGATACTCACATTGCATGGAAAATATTCTATACCCACAGGTTTGTGGGTCTGAATGCACCAATTTAAGAACAATCCTTATTTTTTAAGACTATCCGTGGTTGAATCAATGAATCAATGCTTTGTTGAAAAGTTAGACACAAAAGAAACCCTGGCGTAATACCTGCAGGCGTCAATTTCCATTCTGGTCAGAGTTCCTTTCCTTCGTTCTTGCAGAAGAGAAACAGCCTGCTAGTATAATGCTCCCCCTATATATCCACCAAACATGCCCTCAAGAACTGAGACAGAGAATGTCTACTTTGATCTTATCAGATTTCACATAACTAAAACAATACAATTTGTTCCTTCATGTAAATCTTTTATCTTGCCACATCTCCCTGCAAACCAGTGCTGTGTAGACAATGTATTCCAATACATTAGTTGTTGTGTGTATGAAGGGGTCAGACTGCTTCACAAGGACTGTTGTTATTTTATTGATGCTTTTCGACCTCTTGGTAGCTTTCCTGCCAAGCTTCATCTTTACACAGATGTCCACCTAGAAGTGATGGTCTCATCTAGCCAAGGTCCTGGTGTTGCCTTATTTTCTATATTTGACCCAGCAAGCTCCAAAGTATATCATCAGCCTTTAAAAATGTTTTATGCCTTTCCTTATCTTAACTCTTTGATAATAAGTGCTCAAAGATTACATGTCAGCAACTTGTTGTTCATGACTGTCTCTGAACCTCTTCATCGCACAACAATAAAACTTTTGGATACCATCATTATACACATATTTTACAAATAGGTATGTGTATAAAGTAGACAAGTCAGTGACAATGACAAATATGACAATATTACCCACGTATGCATGTATTAGTTCTATGACAGACTGTCAACCTGTCCAAAGTGTTTCCCTTCTTTGGCTCTAATGCCTGCTGTTACCTGGTGTAACATTCTACTGGGATAGTCTCCTGCCCCATGACCATAAATAAAGACAAAGAAAGAATAATAAGGACACTGACAGTAATAAAGCTATGAAGTTTTCTATATATTATCAGAAAAGTGAGATTTTACTATGATCAAAATGAAAACTGTCTTATGTAATGGTGTATCAATGTAGGCCCTATGCAAATAAAACTTGAAATAGAAGTTTATTTTTTAATTAAGAGAGTGAGCGTGATAACAAACTGTGTTGTATCTCCTATTTTGAATAGCTGGATTTCTTGTCAGTGCACATTGAATATAACTGTGCCTCTGCATCAAACTTCGCAAAGGAGCTGAGCAGTTTACAGGTACGTAAACATTAAAATGTGTTCAATTTCATATTTTTACTGTATTCCCATTGCTATTACACAGCAGCCATATACATGTTATGTTATGTTGTAGATGTCCAGTGGGGATTTGCCTATCCTGATATACAAGATCACTGTTGATGGTTGTTCCCACAGTCAATTCCAGCTCCTTGGCAATTTCCTACAAGGTAAATGTTGTTACAGATGACTTAATATCACTTTTTGTAGCTAGTATTTTCCATTAAAGTCACAATGAAATGACTTTTTTGCCTTATTATCTAACATACACATATTTAACAACCATTATAATCCGCTGTATTTTTAATGACCAAACACATTATGACTAGGGATCAAGGCTAACCTGTTGTAACTTGCGATATTGTAAACTTTTACAGTACAACAATGGCAGTTTTATTGGGAGTGTTATCATATGGCAGTAATTAGTGTATTACTATATATATACTTTTTGCTGTGGTCCCGTAAAGTTTTACAAGGAATATCATGTGCAAGGTGGAGCACAGCTGTAGGTCTTGCATTTCTATTTATAAGTTATAAAACACAGAATAAAACACAACTTAATGTGTTTAGCAGGAAATACATTTTGTTTAATGTAAACAGGTTACCTAAATTATGTATTTGTTGACAACTATTGCATGGTGCCCAGAGGATGTGTCCTACTGATATTGGTGATCCCCTGACCTTTTCTCTAGCGCCACTGTGAGGTTGAGATTTGTGTTTTTGAGTGAACTATCTCAGCAACTACTGGATAGACTGGCATATCATTTGACACAGACATTCATGCCCCCTCAGGATAAACTATAACAGCTTTGGTGATCCTTTAACTTTTCAACTAGCATCATCTTCAGGTCAAATTTTGATTTTGTCCAATACTTTGGTTTATTGTCATTGTCACCATGTTTGCACATTGACATAAGCATTTAGCTTAAATCATTTGTGTACTTAAGTACAGCCTCACAGAGCCACTAGCATGGCTGTAGACTCTTATTCTTGTTATATACCAAAAAGAAATGTATCTTTTTACTTCTGCATATTTCATTAATGTTGATCATATAACTGTCAGTAACTTTGTCTTGCATTCATCACAGTCTTGAACAACAATGACCTGAATTTTGTGGGATGTGACATGATGACTATGTTGAGTAAGCTGGACATGCAGGATGTCCCAATCAGGTAACAGTTTATCTTGGTGAAATGGACAGTTTCATATATATTGACAAACATTGTTTCATGAATGTTTACATTGTTTTATGTCTTTCTATTTTCCAACAGTCGTGGTATTTCAGACTACAATGGAATTAAAGTGTTTAGAAATAGTTATCTGACTGTGTGGAACAAGTTTGGGGCCCAGACCACAACAGAACGAGATCTTTTCCTCAATGAATCATTCCCCTCTGGCTTCCAATGGGCCACCTCCAGTGAGTCCTTCAAGGTTGAAGGTGGCTGGTTAGAAGATGGGAAAGGAGAGACCATTTGGGACCGTTTTAGTCATGAAAACAAGGTTTTTGATAATCAGACAGCTGACCTAGCTTGTGACAGTTACCACAAGGTGGATTATGATGTCTACCTCCTTCGAGGTCTTCATGTCAACACCTACCAGTTTTCCATCTCCTGGGCCCGTATTTTCCCCTCAGGCCACCGGGGCAGCCAGTC
>NTHP01000366.1:387389-404654 GCA_003416845.1 Oplegnathus fasciatus | reverse complement strand
TTAAATGACACACTTGAAAGAAACCTTTGTATGAAAAATAACACCTCAAAAAGTCTTCATTAGCATGACAATAACTCCAGTACCTTTCTTTTATGAGTGGTGCCTTGTCCGTTAACCCTTCGTTTGCATCTTCAAGCACTCAACTCACTTATTCACTTCCTCACTAAGTACAAGATTCTTACAGTTTAAACAGGTTTTTTGCACTACAACTGGCATGGCCTTACCTTAACAAAATGCCATAAAACAGAGTTCCAGTTTAGGTCTAAGGCAAACTTGAGATGCACTCACTGTGAACTTCCAACAGAGGACAAACTCTTAAAAATGACTAATAGCTCTAAGTCTCGTAATAAAAATATTTAAAAAAAAAAAAAGAATAGCTGCCCTGAGGGAGAAGTACATGTTAACCTTAACCGTTCTTGCTGCACGACGGTAGTTTGTAAGCACTTTGGATCTTCAGACAGGCTGGTGTCTCATGTTTTGCTGGGCTGAGACGACCTTTCTCCTCCTCCTTTGACTCGATGCTCGACCACGGCTGGCCGTAACACTGGAAGGCTTGGGCTGACTTCATCCACCTCAAGCAAATTCGCGCCACACACACGCACACACACTCACTCACTTTGATTCCCTTATGTCCGCTCACTGATCCTGATGCGACTTTAAATCTATAGTGTCAGCTGGGCTGATGAGAACCTATGCACGGAGACCTGTGAACAGAGAGATGGCGTCAATGTCAGTAAAGCACTTCGTATTGATCACAGCTACAAAACAAAGATAAAAGTGGGAACTTATGGCCGGAAGAACAGGTTGGAAGCCTCACCTTTCTCACATGTACTGCTCTGCTTCTCCTGGGCAAAGTTTAGTCTGTTCTGCTCAACTGCGGTGCCGTTGGACTCTGGGCTGCTGCTGCGTGACGGGCTGCTCTCTTCATTCTGGTAAGCCATATCCAGATGCTGCTGGGCCAGTTTTAGGTGTCTACGCAGCCTCTCCAGCTCCCGTGATGAAGCCTCGTCCCCAAACGACTCGCGACCCGAGTCTCCCAGGTTATCCCTGAAGCCCATTTTCCCTGACGGATCCTTCTTGAGAGCCGTGTGGTAGCCTGGCGGTGCAGAGGGCTGGCGGCAGATGGAGGATCTCTGGCTGGCCAGAGCTGTGTGACGGGGCGTGGGAGGCCGAGGCCGCGGTGCGCAAAAGCAGTCCCGAATACCGCTGATGCCAAGGTGAAGGATTTCCAACACGGTGAAGAGCAGACACAAAGCGCTCACGGCATACATGATGAGCAGGAAGATTGTTTTCTCTGTGGGACGCGACACGAAGCAATCCACTGTGTGCGGGCAAGGAGAGCGTGTGCATACATATGACGGTACCACTTCCAGCCCATAAAGGACGTACTGTCCAAACAGGAACGAAGCCTCAAAGATGGCGCGTGACAGCAGCTGAAACACGTAGACCTTCATCAGGCCATCGCGCTTGATGCGACGGCGCCCATCGTGCTTTTTGCTGGGCTTCTCCGCGACTTCCTTTTCCTTTTCTGGCTCAATCTCTTCCAGGATCATGGGGTCCTCCTCCCCATTATCCTCTGCTTCCTCATAGTCCCTGTTGGCACCCCGGCTCACTATCGGCATCCTCTTCCTGCCCCGGGGCCGGTAGTCATCGTCCTCCATGCGGGCGATCTTATGCATAGCAAAGCCAAGGTACATGATGGTAGGGGTGGTGATCATAATCACCTGAAACACCCAGAAGCGAATGTGCGATAGCGGCGCAAACGCATCGTAGCACACGTTCTCACAACCAGGTTGCTGCGTGTTGCACACAAATTTACTCTGTTCATCATAGTAGATCGACTCTCCCCCGACAGCTGTCAGCACGATGCGAAAGACAATGAGGAGGGTGAGCCAGATTTTGCCCACGAAGGTGGAGTGGTTGGAAATCTCGTCCAACAGACGAGTAAGGAAGCTCCAGCTCATTTTGCCTCTGGAACAGGAGGGAACTTGTCAAACCTGCAGAGAAAAAGAAAAGACAACGATTGTATTTAGGTCCTATTTGCAGTGTCTCTGATTATAACAAGAATGTTGTCAGACACTAGGCACAAAATCTAAAAGAAATGAAGACAGAACTTTTGGCAAAACAATTTCATTTTACAGGACAGAGAGATTAACTTGGTCGAAATCGAGGCAACTGCTTAAACCAGAGTAACTCTATAAAACAACCAGAAATCAAAATTAAGTAAAAATAAATATATATGGGTAATTCTGTTACGCCACGTCCCAGGATTGTTTGTCTTGACTTCCCAAGTCTTTGCAATGTATAGGCACATGGTGGAGCTATTTTGTGACACTCTCAAAGCTGAGACATCCCAAACCAACCCTCACTGCAGTGACAAAGGGCATGCTCAGGCAAAGATCCCTGAGAGGGTCTCAGTAGATGCTATCACCAAATCATGCAACCACACGCAGAGTGCTATCAAAATGCTTAAGTGAAATCATGTTGTTCAAGACAGCAAGCGGGGTGCTTGAGGCGTATCACACTGAAAATAATGATATGAAAAAGATTGCCAAAACAGTCAAGAGCTGATAATGAAAAAACTAAAGAGGCAATGAAGAGTTCCTGTGGTGTCACACCATCTGTGACCAACCTCATAACAACTTCTGCTGAGTAATTATTCACTACTATAAACTACCAGGCTTGTACCAAGTAGGCAAGATACAACAACGGTGTTCATAGTGACTTAGAAAAGATTATACCATTCCATCTCTCACCTACCTTTACATCTTGAATTGTCTTTTAGATCAACACGGTTCATGCTTTCAGGCCTGTTCAGAATTTTATTTATTTGCGGCTCTTAACAAGGTTTAAAAGCAATCCCAAGTGACCAAAATCACAAATCTTGGAATCTTCAAGTTGTCCTTCCAGTAAAACTCTGCAGTGGCCAATCTCACAGATTACCACCAAATTAAGCAGGTTTCAAGTAGCCAATGGTAAATTCAGGAATTCTTAACAACATACTTTCTATCACCAGTGTGGTAGTATCTTTAAATCTCTTCACATTCCTGCCTGGCCAATGCCTCAGATAAGGATGGGGATCTAAAACCTAAAGTACTGCTATAGACACTACAGCCAAACAAAGCTTAGGGGCAATGGGAAAACTATGCATTGACAGATCTACCCAAATCACATTTATTATCTAAATTGTGTTGTAAGCTTAAAAGCCAAAATATGAATAAGCTACAATCCTAGTAAAAGAACAAAACTAACTGGATCTGAATAAGAGTTGCAAATGAGATAGCAGATTTGATCGCCAACTGTGGAGAACCAAAAGTCAAGGTACATTCCAATAAAAACTTTGTTTTCACCTACACCCACAATGCATTAAATCAAATTATTAACCAATTCCTGAAACCAAAAACTGCACTTGTTTAGATGGCTGCTAAATTTAAAAACAAAAAGACATATCATCACATCTTAGGTTGTTTCCCCTTCTTAAGAATTTTCCTTACTGCAACTCTAAACTAATCTAATAAGCAACATGGAGTACCGTGAATATTGTCCGTGGAAATGTGACAGACATTTTAATGAAGTTACAAAACCAAATTTTAACTCTCCATCAATCAATCATCTATCAATCTTAATACACAAGGCAGTGTTCAACTCTGTAATGCTAATGGAGGCACGGTGCAGAGAAGTGCTGGACACACTGAACTGTGTGCACTTACATACAGTGGTGGCAGTGCCATTACATTTTTCCAAATGTGATAAGACAACCCAAATGAAAATGGATTGTTTCAATCATCAAAATGAATGTGAATGAAGAACAGCTCAGATTGTGTGCCAAATCCGCAATGAACTTTAATTTGACAATTGTCTGTTTACAATATGAATTAGCTAAACCAATTAAGGGGAGAGTGACCGTGTACTGACCAACAAACTCATAACATCACCGAGAGGCCTTTACAGAAGATACACCAGCCCCAACACACTCCAGCAGAGATCCTTAACAAGAACGATTTGTATTGGGCGACTCCCAGGTGTGAATGGGAGTATTGTATGAATGTGATGTTAAGTCTGGCAGAGACTATCTCTAGGTAAATAAAGAGTTAGAATAAAGTTTCCATTGTGCAACAGCAACTCTGGCATGACGAACAATCCCATGAATGATCAGCTCTTAGAGAGACTTGAATAAGAACTCACTTTCATGATTGATCCAGTGGCTGCTCTATCAGACTCTTTGAAGAGATCATTGATTTTTAGTCTGTGCTGATTAAGGGTTCACTTTCGGCTTGTAATCTGTGTGTTGACATGCAAAAACACGCACAGAGGGAGGGCACGAGATTGTGTGAGAAGGTATACTATTCAGTGGACTGCATGTGAGCTCCTGCTGTCTTCACCAGTAGTGTCAGTATGCAGTGAAACTAATCCCTGCATGTTTCTCCACAAATGTCCCCTTCATAGTTGCCTCTTGTTATGCACTGCTTTTATGATGTTTGACTTATCTACTGCACACAGTGACTACCACTGTCATTATCCTTCGTCTGTGGCTTTCTGCAGTGCTGCCTGCATGCTACTGCATCCTGCAGTTACACCTGAACAAGATATGACGACTACTCGGTGGAGGCATGTGGTTTCAAACTGAAAATTAGAGAATATTTAGCACCAGCTCAAATCTTATACATGGGAAATCAAAGTTTGTGAGCTACCACAAAGCTCTGTGTGATCTCCTATGTTCTGCCATCACAGTAGTCATCTATTTCAGTTACCTAAAATGTATGCCGCATTGCTCTTCTGTCAGGCTGCGAGAGACGAGTAAGGAATAGAAGTCAACAGCACACTTCGCTTGTAATCTAGGTTAACGGTTAGGAGTTGCCCCCAAGCTACTGTCAGAGCTGACATGTCCAAGGAAAACGACTCACATGCAAACGTCTGTGAGTGTGTGTGTGTGTGTGTCAAACTTGCTAAAAACAGTATAACTGTGCAAATTTAAAGATGAAATCTGTAACTCAACTTAAACATTGTATTTTTTGACATCTCCTTAGTCACCTGCTGTGCATGAGTTGCTATTCTGTCTCATTGTTCCAGGTAGTGACGCGCTACCTGTCTTGCTGACAGGTGCAAACAAAGTCTGTACAAACCGAAGCCGTCACAGAGGAGCTGCAGTGTTTCTCCCAACAGTTTTAGTAGCTATCTCATATTTCAACAGTGGCTCTATATAAAACACCTTTGGAGACCTTTGCTTCTGTAAGATATATGAACACATTGAGGTGAAAAAATGGTGCAAACATTATAACAAGTTCTTCTCCCAGGCATAGAGGGCTACAATGTGTGGAAAGATACAGATTTCAGCTTTAATACAACTTTAGTGGCTATGGATACATCTCATCCAGGTAATTAATAATATAGGCTACTACAGCCCAACTAATACTGGATTTCTGAGGCTAAAATCAATATTGATACTTGTAAAATGTCTTGGCTGATATTAATTTTTCACGTAAACAAGCATGGTTGCTATATTTAAACAGATCCCTTAAATTTGGTTGTCTTGTCACTTACTGGCCTTATACGCACACATACATACCAATCAATATACAATAAGTTGAGATCAGCCTGACTCTACATGTAGACTTAAATTTGAAGAGCTTCTTTAGTGCTGACATCTTGAAGCTTGTGTGTTCCCAAATAAGATGCTGGTCTGTGTCTAGTGTTGATCAGATATACAAGAAAAACCAAAACCCTGTTAAATCGTGCCAATCAATCCTGATGAGGTATGTCTTTCTACTCACTAAAACATCACGTGTCAATTTCAATGCTGAGGCACCCTCTGCGTATCTGTGGCACTTCAAAGAAAACAGCCTGCTTCCTAAGTAAGGAGCAAAGTAAAAGCAGCACAGCTTCGACACTGACCCGAGCCCCGCAGAACAGAGGGGCTTTTGTGGCTCTCACATCTGGGGAGGCTAGTTACAAATCCCGGAGCCCTGCAGATAAGAGGCCCCGGGCCTGGCGAGGGAAAGGCCAAGGAAAAAAAAAGAACCAGAATGTGAGGCAAACTGAGGAGCGACTTCCGCTCAACTGTGGTGGTGAAGCTAGATGGAAAATGAACTCATTCGCCTTTGGTATCACCACGAGCCATAACATCATAAAAACGTACAAAAGTTGAGTCCGCTGGTGGAGTAAACATAAAAAAACATATAAGGACGCAGAAAATAAAATGTAGGCCTGGCTCTGCTAAAGCACACTAATTATTCAAGCACTATAATGTGGACTAGAAAAGTAACCCACTTTGCACGTTTAAGGAGAAAAAAATCCTCCTCGTGCCTCTAACGGGACACGACGTCACCGCGGTGCCGCACATGCTTCCACAACCACAAGCCGACGGCTGATTAAGCTAACGGTGTTTAACGGCGGCGCCACGTTGTTTGGACAAAGTAACTACGCAGTGATAAAAAAAACAACAACTTTAAGCTAAGAACGTGGCCATCCTCCAGAAAATTACATGTTGTGGGCGGGTGGGGGCAGCTGAGAGGAGGGGAGGGAAAAAACAAGACGCGATCCCTGCGCGTCCCTCCATCACCAAATCCAGTCGACACAGTCAAGGCGCCTGATAAAATTACCAGAATAGTCCGCATACCAGCACAAATATAATGGCAGGCGGTGCTAATGACAACTAATTAGCGCCAATATACCGGAAATTACAAATAATTACACACAATGCGACCAATTCGCGTGCTTTAATTAATTAATTAGCGCTGGCTCCTGCCAGCCTGTGCGCGTAAACTTAAGTTAGCCTTTAAACAATGCATTAACCGACCCTGGTTTAGTGAACGCGGGTTGTTAAAACCCTGAAATTACATTCGCGGCTTTAAAAACAACCCCACGTTCAAAAGTTACACATATAACTTGAGCTAAAGCACCTTTGTTAGCAAAAGCTAAAAAGCTACGCGGTGATGCTGCCGCGTCAGCGCTGCCACGATTTGTTTGCGCGGCGTCTTTTTACCTTCAGTTGGGATTTTCAGGTCCTCGAAGTTGTCTCGAGAGCCTTTCCTTCGTCTTCTCGTGATTAAAAGAAAGCCCTCCCGCTCTAACATCAAGCCATTCAGCGTCTCTTTCCTACCAGGAGCCCGTGTCCTTCTCCAGTTGCGTGTTATACTGCTGGGTGAGGACAAAGAGTATTCCCAAATCCCCCCCTTTTTCTCTCCTCCCAGTTTCAGCCGGGCACCCCACCCCCTGTCTGCGCAGAGTGGAGGAAAACGATCAACTGCCAGCATTCCTGATGCAATCCTTGTTCCGTCTTTCGGTAATAACTTTATCCTGGACTAAGAGACTGGGAATAACTCAGAGTCACTGCAATCTGTGACTCACAAAGCAAAGACTAAATATCCGGCCTTTAGTGAAATAATACATAAAGTTGTTGGAAATACAAAAACAATGTGCTTAGTGCAACTTTCAAACAATACAAAAGTGTTTTAATTGCCACCTACAGAACAATCATAAAAATCCTTTAATGGTGCTTCATGTTATAACCTGCAAATCTGCACACATTGCTCAGAGCCGCAGGTGAAGACAGCAGGACCCACACAACAGTGTGTGTGTGGTCTGACTGATCTGATCTGTCTATCACCATGTAACCTTTGTTTCTGCTGGGGATGTGGAACAACATACAGCCCACTGCTAGTGAGTGCCGCTCTTCCTGCTGATGCAGATGTTTCGGAAGTTGTTGCCACCGTGAGGCCCCTTCCTCCGTGTCACACTTTCTTTGGCAAGGGCCGCACGTGCCTTTCCTCAGCAACCCCCCACTTTAGCATCATTTTCAAGCTACATCCTACACTTAATAATGTTCATTACTGGGAAGACAAAGGAGCGTTGACTCTATTTTAAGCCAGGATTTATGTCTCACATTAGGACTTGGAAGGGGGTCTGGAGCAAGCAGTGTCGTGAATCACAAAGTGAATAGTCGGTTGTCTTAACTCAGCACTATGTGGACTTGCTATACTTAAAATAAAAATAGTGGCATCTACCATCTGCAGCGTGGTATTAGCCTTACACTTAATCAAAGGTGAGATTCGCTTTAAGCAGTTGAATTTCCAGTAGGCTTACGCTGCACTTTCCCTCGGAGAAGTGACTTAAATGAGATATGTGCGGTCACCCAGATTAAATATTGCAGGCATCCAGTCAGCATCAGTCTCCTGAGGTAGTCACTCAAATTGAATGATCACATTGCTCGGGCCGGATCTCCTGAAATGCCAGTCTTCACTGCTCACCCACCTCCGAACAAAAACACAGACAAAAGCAGATCTGCTCTACTTTCACACACACTGCTTGTTGTGAATGGATTGCAAAGATCAGGGACTGTTGTGCTTTGTCTTTTTGCTTTGTTTTTTTTTAAATTTTTTGATAACTGGCCGCAGACGGTGAAAGCAAATTACAGGCAGCAGTTATTGTTTAATATCTGCTGCAAACAGGAGGTCAGTGGAGGAATGCAATGCCCTTCCCCCTTCTCAGGGAGCAGCAAAGCTCTATTGTGAACCACAAGCGTGCTTTTATTCAAAGGGTGTAATGTGGGGTGCCCTGGTAAACCACAGTCCAAGTGACAGAGAAAGATCATCTAGAGACTGAACAGCCCAGCCTCGTGGTTCCCTCAGACCATGAGCTGGAGTTAGCTCTCTTGTTGCTAACACCAAATTAATTTGTGTGTTTGCATGCGTATTAATCTTCTACACTTATTCTTGATATTGAAGTACTCTGGGTGGGATTTTGAGCATGCATGTTTAGAATTGAGATATAATTGTTCATGTACTAGCCTCTTGAATCCATGGCTGTTTTCTAGTTCCTTTATATTGAGGCTCATGGTGTAGTCACTATATGATGTCATTTTCAGGACAGGATAGGCCACTCAGAAGTGCCACATTTCGAATGGAGGTGGTGCTATACATGTTGGGATGCATTATATGACAAGTATACTGTATATTGATGCAGTTTGCATCCAGAGGGTTGGAGGTGTTGAAATAAAGCCACTGCCCACACTATTAGAAAACACATTTGTTTTCCTCCATCTTCCATCCACACTCAGCTGACAGGACCAAAAATATGTCTTTTCAAAAACACCCTCCAATGTAGATGAATTTGAAAACAGCTGTACAGAGTTGAAGTGTTGCTGGGAAAATGGATCTTTGTGTAAATGTTGATGTATGACATCTGAATCTGGCTTAAAGCTGCTTGCTCCAGTGGCCAGCGATTACCCAACAGAGGAGACTTGAACACTCTTCTATTGTTGCAATACTTCAGTGTGGGCGTCGAAGTTTTTAAAAACATAAATAGTGTTTTATGATTCATCCATAGTGGTGTGGATATGGTAACACTACTTGTTTGTTGCTGCTTTTACTCCATACTTCTCTACACCACTTTGGCCTCTGTTTTACCACAAAAAAATGGACTGGTCGTTCTTTATGACTTCTTACTAACCGACAAGTTTTGCTTCGTGATGACAGTATCACAAATATGATGTCGCAACATTTCCAAAGAGGTGAAAGGGCTTTGCTCAAGAGTTGCCCTCTTGTCTTGCACCACTGTGAATCACCCCCATGTGATGTTTGCTTTCCTGACAGGCATTCACACACACACACACACACACTTCTGATGAAAGAGTCAGCCTACAACCGGTTTTGTGCCTGAATGCTTGTGCAGGTTCCACTAGGAAAGCCATGGCGCTCCCCTTCACGCAGCTGTGGTCAGCTGTTTTGTCAGCAGAAGGAGCTGAGGGGTGTGAAAATGGAAAAAATATGTCTTACTCTATACACCTCAGTCTGCCAGTTGTGATTGTGTTTCCTCAACAAGTTATTGTAGGAGATGATGTGTGTGTTCATGTTGCAAGTATACTGTGAAGGGATTCCCTTTTTCTCTATATTAACACCATGCTGCTCCTGCACACAAATGCTAAGCTACAGTCACACCGGGGTCTTTGGGTTAGCAGAAATGCTTGCTGCATTCTGTCGCTGGGTTTAATCTTTTAACTTGCATTCTTGTGGCAGTCTCCCTGCCAACACTCCCAGGAAAAAGCACAAGGGCACAATTCATTTTATTAAATAGCATTAGCACAAGGTTAACCTGGCAACCGTCCAAGATGACTTTTGAAAAATGACCAGCTGTGTCTTCGCTGCGGGCCAAGAAGGAATTCCTTTCTCTTGCAGCCATGGCTGTCACTTGTGAAACTTCTTTTTTTTATTATTTATCTGTCCATTCCTCATGGCTATTTTTTATTCTTGACAATCCCTTTCTTCAGCCATCCATACTTATGTAAATGTGACCCTTTATCAAAAGGACAAAGTTAATGTTCAGGTAGCAAATCTGCCTGCACCTGTAAGGTTTATTCACACCGAGTAATTAAGTTCAGCAGTGAACCTAGCCCGCACTGTTACATTTTAATTCACAGTACAACAGGGAAGTTGAGTTTCCTGCCAGCAAGACTAATGCTTTCCATCTGTGTGTTGTTTAGGAGTCTGTGTATCCCAAATAGTGCCTAATAAGGGTCTGCCTCAGATCAGAAAGACTCAGTTTAACTAAAAGCCCATAATATAACAGACATTGGACTTGCTGCCATTGATAAGAGACGGGTTTTGGACTACACGATACTGCATGAGGCCTATATCAAAACAGAATAAAACAGTATGCACAATAAAATATGCTTACAGGCCTAAAGCGTTCAGCATTCTGTATTCTGAGGCACAGTATATCACACCTGCAGTCCCATATGTATAGAAACAATAGCCAGAGGTGTTTGTGCCATGCATGCCAAGGAAAGTCAATGTAATTACTATGACCACAAATTGCTTTTGGAATGAAAAAAGAAATAGCCACTGAGGTCTGTATTTTTCAACTCTGGCACACAAGAGCAACTGAAAGTTGTTTATCCAACATCATGAGTCCTCGGTGTATACTATATGCTGTATTTACCAGAGGAAGTTTACAGTTTAAAGATTTAATGTTTGAGGAGCCTAACTTCAAAGCAAAATAAGATATATAGCACAAAAGTAGGGATCATGGGTCAATAAAGTTAGGCTGATGTGTTTTTCAAGTTGTAATTCTCTGCATTTTGAAATAGGGGCCTTGTGGTAAGGGGGTGAAGGGTTGAAAACTTTCTTCTGTGCAACCTCTGAATTTTTCCGGCTGGTTTACTGCTCCTTCCTTGCTGGTTTACTGCTTGCTCTTCCTTCCTATACCTGCCTATCACCCCGCTTCTGGGACAGTCCGTGGAGGGGGAGAGGGTGACTAGGCAAGGGGTAAAAGGGGGTTGGTGGGCTTAATTTGCAAGGTCACCTTGTTTTGCATGGGGGAGGGGGACTGATGTTCTCAACAGTGAGGCTCCTAGGTTTTTTTGCGTGTCTATACAGTCGTCCAGAATCTTTCCAGAGCTGCAATTCCCAAAAGCATCTAATCTGTAATACTACGTAAGCACTGTGTGTTATCTATGGGTGCAGATCCTATTACGAAACCTGTTGTGTCAGTCATGCAGTCAGCACCAGCACCCCTCAGTAGCATGGACTGGGTACAGTTGCAACAGACTGCACGTGGGACACACAAAAGAAAACCCCCGTGCTTATAGGGAGGAGGGGTACAGAGTTACCATGGAAACAGACAGCCCTACCCCCGTAGCAGATGGTGGTGGTGGTGAGGGTATCGGGGGCTGGGTGTAGTGATGGCGGGACCCAGAGATGATTATCTGTCTCGGGTCTCCGTCCTAAAACAACAGCTTCTGTGTGTCTTCTTAACAAAACAGGTGGCTTAGTTCTGTGTAAAATTATCTGTTAATGTAAGAGGCAAGCTTTGTTCTGTGAGTTAGCATTTATAGATCTGCAGCCATTGTTTGACTGCATTTTATTTTGAGTCGTAGCTTCATTTTGTCGTTTTAATTTAACACAATAAAATTGTTGGCTCCAAAATCCACTGGTAGCACCAGTTTAAGGTTTACAGTGTAAAGCCTGGTTTCCATCCAAATGTAGTGCACATTTTAACATTTAACAGAAAATCAGCAAAATAAAATGCATATTAATGCGCGTTACCATCCTCTTCTGTTGTGTGAATATTAGGAGTCGGACACATCAAGATAAGCAGATAAACTGGTGGCTCTAATTCTCCAGTTGGGTGCCATTAAACCATTGCAGAAGAAGAGGGCGCAACAAGATGACATCATCAAAAGAGCGTCAGTCAAACCTCCAATGTTGGAGAGCCATGTGGAAAACATGATGGAAATTGAATATGCACATAAAAACAGGTGGATGTTGATACATTACTCATATGTCCATATGCAATTGAAAGAGATATTGATTGCTGTAATTATTCCTTTTGTCCATACTGGCCGTGAAGAAATCCCTGCCTGTAAGAGATTTTCAGTTCTTGTTCTGTGCAAAATTTCATTTCATCACAAGTTCAGCCCAATAGGAGATTTTGGCAGACTGAGTTAGACAAATCAAGTGGGTATTTGTCAGATTTACAGTCTTTCTAATGCAAAATCCCCTCTTTATATTTCCCCAGGCAGTTTCCCCTTGCTCTATTTAAGGGAGAGTAACACACACGTTCTAAAAAACAGTAACTTTGGAAGATATCCACTTAATTACTAACTCAAGCTGCTGAAGCCACATATCAGCTTTGCCTAACTTTTAGAATGCATTTTTACACAGAACAAGGACTGTGGGTGTCGCCCTCCAAATCTCTTTGGCTCTTAGTACACTACTTTGTAACATGAACGTATATATAATGTATTTCTACAGTTTACCTCGCAAAAAAAAAATTGCTGTCATGATAACTTTCCAGACTCAGAGTATTATAAACCACTGTGTTCTGCTGTCTGATACGCCTTCAGACTCTTGGAACTTGGCTTCCTGGATCTTAAGCGAGAAACATAAGCTCCAACTCTCTGTCTGACATGTCTTCAGCCAGCACTACACTCTTTGTGACATTAGCAGCTCAGCTTAGCGAGGAGCTGATTAGCATACAGCTAACTGGGTTTGCCCCCACCCACCTCCTCTTCACCTGGGTTTCCCGGCCTGTTCTCCGAGTTGTTGGTCTTTCCTTTTCCCCCATGTGGCACGACAGGCACCAGCAAACGTTTGAAAAAGGAACATCAAGTTAGCTATCAGGCTTCACTAGCTTAATATGCACTTTGAATGCATTAGTCAGAGAGCTACTCTCCTCATGTCATCTCAGCTCAGCCCGAAGTCCAGTATCTTAACCCAACCCTATCCTTTAAGTCCAAGTTCTCACAGCCTGGGCAACTGAATGAGTTTCCAGCTCTCTGTAGTCTTCAGAGTTAGATCATTGCAGGGTTACATCAATACAAATTACAACAGCGTTTCACACCAGTTAAAAAGGAGCAATCTTTGATGCCTCGGAGCAAGCAAACATGCTTGAGGCCGGAGAGCAAAGGCAGAAACGCTTCAAGGCACAAGAAATGTGGTTATTGAGGATGGCCTCTGTGCCCCGCTGACCCACCCTCCCAGCCCATGCTGCTTGGACCACATCTCCAGGTACCTGACTCTTACTTACATTTGCAGTAGAAGCACCCATAAAACTTCTTTGGAAAATGTTTTTTTACTTGATTTTTGGAAAATGAGCGTGAACAGTCGATGCATGAATGACTCCCACACACTGAGTTATCTCTGTGTGTGCATGTGGATACTCTCCCTTAACCGACTCCATGTGTAACTCAACTCCCCAGCTGCCCGCATCTGGTTTGGAGGCTTTTTAACTTTGCACTTACCCAAGCTTGTATCCCTCTTTCCACTTCCAATGACATCCAATCTCGTGTCTTGTCAGAAAAACCAGTCTGCCTATGTTTTACCTCTATGCAGAGCATTCTCTGTCTTCTAGAAATATCGTCTTATTAGCGCTTGTTGAAGGACTAAGCATCAAACAAATGCCAAACTTTAAAAGTAATTGTCCTTAATTCAGACTATTAATCCCCTCTGCCTTTTTGTTATAAACAGGCTACTCTGGTGATGTCAGCATGACTGCGCCAAAGAATCATAAATGCATGCGTAAAAGACTTGGCAAGCCTTTCGAGTGAAGCTGGACGGAGAGGAGTTATGGGCTGAGTAAAACTGCTAAGATCACCATTGATTCAGCATGTACAGCGCCTCTCCCCTGGATGACAGGAAAATGAGATAATCTATCAAAGCAGCAGTAAGAGACTGCAGAGGAAAAGATGATTTGTGTCTTTGGAGTCATGAGAATACAAAGTGAAGGCTGAGCTTCGCTGTCACTTTGTGGAATAATTTGAATTTCATTTGAAAATCCTTAATTATGTATTTCAGGGTCGGCTGTGAATCTTTGTATCCATCAATCATGTCACACATTTCTGGCCAACCTTCACTTGGAATGATAAGACGTGTTGAGTTTCAAAACACAAGTTTGGGCGAGGAGTGGTACGTCCTAATGCAAGGGTAGCTTTGGACATGGTTCTTGTCCTGCACATGTGTTTTTTCCATCAGGCCCTGCCCTCTCATGTCTGAGTGGTGATGTCATGAAATGAGAGGTTTTCAGGTCTCACAGCTTCTTGTTGCACCACAGTTTTACGTACTGGGTCAAAGTTAGACTTTTGGGAGAGTGTGTTTTTTACGTGTGGGCTGGGCACATTCTCTCCTCATGGTCAAAGTCCCTCTCTGCCGGAAAACCTTGACTACAACTGTGGGCCGCAGACTTGTTAGCCAACGCTTGTTTTAAAAGCGAGACAACTTACTGACACAAAGTTCATCATCCATGTGGGAAGAGTGTATAGCAACTGTTGGAGGATATGAGTGGTTGCTGTATCTACGTGTGCAGATTTGGATCCACGGGCTGATCAGCTTCAGTATACAGCAGCATACAAGGGATTGAGGAAATTAAACAAAAGATTGAACTTTAGGAATTTCTCAAATTTCAGCGCTAAATGGACTGTTACATTACACACAAATACAGTAATAGGGCCAGTAGCTCCCCGTTATCACCCCACTGTTCCTTCACACATGGAAATAAGGGAACAGGGTGCAAAGAAACGAGCCTATGCAAATGTGCTCATCTCATTGAGGGTACAATCCTGAAGGTCAAGTCACAAATAAGGGCACTGAAATGTGTTTGAGAGTGAATAGTCATTAAGTTGACTTCTTAAGGTGACACCTCTTTTCTGAGCTTCTCGAATTCAAAATGCAAGCCCAACCAGATATACAAGCATGAAAGCTCATTCTTGGTTGAAAGCACAAGAAAAAAGTGAGTAAGTAGACCACGAGTTAAGACTATTTTGTCAAGCAGAAATAGTCTGCAGATGAGATCAACAAAATAAAGTTCTTGGTAAGGCATCTTGGGTACAAATCTTTATGACCATACAAGGAAGGACAATGTGACACTGACGTCTAGATAAGGATGGGAAGTGTTTGGAGGGTTCTTTACAGCACGTATAGCCTGTTGTGAGCCCATTGTGTACGTGTGACGTAAAAATGCTCCTTAAGAAGACATCTGTATTTGCTCTCTTAAAGGCACCTCATAGACGCGTTACGCCCCCACTGGAGGAAACTGCCCACGAACACACGGATAGAGCTGTGAGGGCTGAGCAGGGCTAAAAGGCAAAAGAAAAACGTCCCTTTTTTAATGAATGAAAAGTCTGTAAACTCGCTGAAAGGAAACTGTCCAAAACAGTTTTGGTCACAGTCAAAAATCAGCAATCAGACAGCTGAAACTAAGAATACCAAAGCCTAAGATAAACAGATTTTATTAATTATTTACATCTGTCTGTAGGTATCTCCACAACTTTCTCAACCTGTTTCTGTGTGATTTTCACTTTTTATTTTAGTTTGAAAGGATCATTTCAGTGCGATTGGAGTTTTTGCACATTTTACTGGCATAATGAAGACAAAGTGATGAAGGGAGAGCCAGAAACCACTGCAGTGAGCATTTGAAATATGTGAAATCAGTGTCATACATATTGCATAATGTCTTCCCATTCCATCATAAATAAAGTAGAATCAGTAATTCTGCTTTTACCATTTGGAGTTATAACATGTAACATGTCATTGTTGGTGGACCTCAGCATTAAAATACTGACAGTCAATCGGACGCAGTGGACTTTACTGTGAAATTTGTCAGACAAGTCAGCAGTGTGACAAGTCAGTGTGATTCATGTGAAATTTGCTCTAACATCAAATCATTGTACAATATGCCAGTGTTGTTTTCACTGTTGTGTGAGATTTGAACCATCCCTTCATCACGAATGGGCATTAAACCTGGTATTTTCACATTTTCAATAAGGTCAAAATGGTCTGGACCGTAGTCAAAACCATATGGGTCTTCAGCTTTTCTATGAGGTTTATATTACAGAATGACATGATGTGGTGCAACATTAAAAAGTTTCGATTAAAAGCCTGGGCTGCCTGGGAGTCTGGTAGAAAGTCAAGTTTGGGCAAGAAAATCTTGTCATTACTCAACAATTTATCAGATTTGGTTCAATGGTGTATGATTTCTTGCAGGAATAGAACACTTATTTCTCTGCGTGATTCACAAAATATATATCTTCTCTCTCATCAACATTATAAAAGAACAGCTGATAAGGACCACTGCAATCTAACGAATTCAAGTTAAAGGTTGCGTAAATGTAGTTGTCGACCTTTTATTTATTACTGATGAATGTAATGACACTCTGATACTGAAGAGCTTAACTTTAGGTTCAGCTGAGATCACATCAGAAATGTCTGAAATGTTCCCTGCTTACGTAACTTCTGGTCACCAACCAAGGGAGGGTCTTGTGGTTTGGCTCAAGGACCAAAACACCAAAGACGACAAAGTGTTCAGACTGTTTGAGCAACATGAGCAAACCCTGTCTCACCAGCTGACTAATGCAGTGGGTGCATATACTATAATTCATCCTTTTATCTATCTGAGTGGTGAATTTTCACTCGGGCATGATAAAAAAGGGGGGAATGGTTGTTCATAAGAACATAAAGATAGATTTATAGTGACAGCTGTGTCCTCCTCAGAAAGAATTTAGGAATTTTCCACTTCTTTTTTTATTCCAGTCAAGCAACGAAGCAGCTGTAGGGTTTTAAAGTGTAAGACTCAGGCCTATTCATCCAATGAGCCATGAAAGAACCCACAATGACTATATGCTGCTTGACAAACAGTCTTCTCCAAGTAGACTGAACTCCTCACTGTGGTGATGTTTAGTTTTCATATCCAGTCAGACAAAGCTAACACGGTATGCTCCTGTGAAACTGTAGCCAATAGCAGTAGTAAGTTAGCACTCGCAGATAAATGACCCGT
>NTHP01000366.1:346704-382217 GCA_003416845.1 Oplegnathus fasciatus | reverse complement strand
GGGGGGGTGTGTGTGTGTGTGTGGAATAGTTTACTATCCTAAGAAGGAAGAGAATTTTCTCAACACATAAAGGAATACTTCATCCTTTAGTTTATCAGAAAAATTCAAATTCAAAATCTCCAAATATGGAAATACATAGTTTTCATTTGACTGAACGAAAAATTGTCATTTGAAAAGTAGTTACAGTTGTCAGACAAATACAATGGAGTAAAAAGTACAATATTTGCCTCTGAGATATAGTGGACTATAAGTTGCATAAAATGGAAACACTCAAGTAAATAACTGGACCGCATTTATATAGCGCTTTTCTACCTTACTGGACAAAGGGCTTGTTGCCTCTCATTCACCCATTCATCTGGAGCAACTCGGGGTTCAGTGTCTTGTTCAAGGACACTTCAACACATGGACAGGAGGAGCCAGAGATCGAACTGCCAACCTGGGATTAATGGACGCCCCGCTCTACCTCCTGAGCCACAGCCACCCCAATATAATTATAATCAATAATATGTACTCACCTGCAGTACTTGAGTAAATGTACTTGATTACATCCCACCACTGTCTGAATTTCTGATTAGTATTTGGTTGTACATACCGTATCACGGGTAGACTTTTGTACTTCTACTTTAACAGATAAACCCTGGGATAGCAGTGTATTAATTGTCCATTCACACCTACACATGTTTTGCAAGCGGTTCTATGCTTCACAAACTTTAAAGCTTAATTGTGTATCTTTTGTGTATTGGCTGCCTCTCTGGCAACAAGTATGCTTCCTTTATAAAGTCCCTATGTAAACTTTGTTGACCTCCAATACAGTTTGAATGTATGGATGAGTAGAAGACGATACTCGATACGATCCTCATTACTGAATTCATCTTTTTCAGGGAGAGCAATGCTTGAGCAGAGCCATCTTAACATACATATACTTTCATGAGACTGGGGAGGGTCTGTTGTAGTACCACCTTTTCAGCATATGAATTCCTAAGAAATGTGAAAATGTGACTCATGTCCAACATGTTTTTCAAATCCGCCTTTACAGTTCAACTAACTTCCTTCCTTTTATTTTAAGTTAGAAGCACATATACTGTCCTTTGCAAGAACTAGTGCAGTGCCCATTGAAAATGTGCCTGTTCAGAACGGGCTTTCTTGAGAACTGCTCATCCAAACTACTTTACACTCGACACTGCACTTCCTTGGGTCCTCCAGACAGAGACTCTTTCCATTTATAGTTAGACATACAACTAATATCGTTAGTAGGTAGTTAGGTATATTTCCATGAAACAGGTTATGTAAACTGTCTATTGCAGTTCCTCGCTGGTTCCTGTTCAATAAAAAAAGACCGTAAAGAGGGATGTGACTGATTTTTTGCACAGTAGGGACATTAATGAAAGTGCTGAGTCAGAGTTTTTATACTTCCAAGGATCCAGAGATCATTTTGAAAAATGTACTTGTCCTTGTAAATGTGCTTGTAAATGCTGTGTCACTGTTAGAAATGTTAAGAATAGTTTATGAACTATAAAACTAGTCTTTAGCTGTCCTTAAATGTCAGGTAAAAATATGAGGAACTAAAGAAAAAAACAGAAACCATTTTTGAGGAAGTTTGTAACTGATTGCAATTCTGAATTCCTAAAATACAGCCTGTGGCCTGCATTAGAAATGGCAGGTAGCACAGGCTAAATGGGAGCTGTCACTGATACAACAATAAAGACCTCTACTGACAAGCAGGAGTGTACACTGGCTACTGTTTTCTCATCCAACTTAACACCCATTGAAATAGACAGGACCTCTCTGTGGTGTGTCCACAACCTAATCTCCAGCCATCAAGCAGACAAAAACAAAAGTAAACAGAGCAGGCCGGGTAGATGGGAGAATTGTGGGTGGTCCTATTTCAAACTCACATCTCATAAGGCAAACAGACAGGTTTGTGTGCTGGATTTTCTAACTGTAGACTGAGGTGTTGAAATAGCAGGAAAGTCCAACGGAAGATCTTGAATGGATGCTTGATGAAAGGGGATTTTATAGGAGCTGCCACATCATCGGAGCCTTTAGGCCAGCACCTCCCCTCACCGATATTTATGTAAAACAGACAACATGCACCTGCTCCAGGAATTTGACCCAGCACTGCTGTTTGCAGTGTTGGAAATTAAACTAATTCCCGATTAACTGATTTTAAGTAATTCAGAATTAAAATACCAGCTCTTTATACAAGATGTACAATTCGGAAATGCATCATTGGAATATAGAGAGGTTGAGTGAAACATCTTGTGTTCAAAATCATATTGACATTTGTAATCATGCATATCCAGCCCAACAACATTACCTGCTTCAACAGTTTGCCGTGCAATTCACTGTTTGCCTAAAACAGATATGGTACAAGAAAAAAACAAGAAAACTGTGTACTATAGTGAACACAACACTGACATATAACCTCCTTTTCGGAGTTTTCCTTTTGGAGTCATGTCACTGGCCACCTGATGAATGTAAATTGAGTGGAAATATGTATTGACCTTTTACTTCTGCTTTTGGTCTCCACCAACCGCTGAGGGAAATATCTCGCTCTTAAGCTGTTAAATGCTCCACTATGTTCACCAGGTAGTTGCTAAATTTGTCTGTGTGTTGTTTGGTGCTGGGCAGGTAGAATACAGTGGGTTTTTAGAGCTTTTTCACCATATTGAGATAGCTCTTGGCTAAAGTGTTCGAAGTTGTTGAATGCTAAATTAGTCGTTTTTTGACTACTTCAAAGTCATGAAGGGTTTCCAATAGGAAGCATAGTAGATATACATTTTATTAGAATATGGAAAGCAAACCTATACTTTCTCTGAAAGACCAGTGAAAAAACAACAAACAACAACATTTGAGATTCCGTTGAGTTATAAGCAGTGGCTAGCCCAGAAGAGCCATCAGGACTTTGGCTTCATAGTATGCTCAAGAAGACACAGTCTGCTGACAAGGAACTATAGGTTCATGCGGGGATATACTGTATAGGGATGGAAACGCACCGAGGTGCTAATGTTGAACCTGCTCCCACAGAGCACTCTTTATCAATAGAATGTACTCAGCTGGCAGTTCATTAGGTAGACCTAGCTAAGACTAATGCATTCTACAGTAATACCACACCACACCATAAATATTGGAGACAGCTCTCAGTATAACAGCAAACAATTTCACAGCACACCAGCCTCCGTTCAGTTTAATCAATACCTCTCTAAAACGAAAACTGAAGATCATAACCTTAATAAAGGCAAGTTTAATGAAAAGTTAATTTTACAACTTTTCAAATACTGTATGTATTGGTTAATTAGAGCACATGGCATGGCTGAGGGACAAGGAATGACATTTGACCTCTGCCCAGTCTTTCAGGCTGCAATGTGCTGATTAGAGCAGCCTGTGGTCCGACAGATGGGAAAAGACAACAGTCTTTAAATGGACATGGCAGGGTTATATTAGGAAACATTTCCCTTTAGTTAGCGCTGACAGCAGGTAGAAGGGTGGTGGAGGGTCACCAGGATTCACCAGTGAGGGAGCCTTGTGGTGGTGGTGGTGGTGTCAGCCAAACTCAGTTTAACATCTGTGGTGGGAGGTGCCTGCTTGATATGACATCCCTGCTTTCTCATCCAGCTTTCCTTAGACATGGACGTTTTTAAGTTAGAGCCAGCTGCACATACAAGAACAAAACCTTGACATTTCTGAGTGGCAGCAGGTTTTTCTTTAATGGCACATCAACCATACAACACTGCTTTTACACTTGTTTGTATCATTGAGTTAATTTTTATTGTTTGGTGGAGTACTTTTCTAATTTATACGGATAACTAGCCAAATGCAGATCACGTTGAGACATTTCCTGGGCAGTGAGATTTAAATGGTAACAACTGCTTGGTGTTAGTCCTACAGACTCAACACACAGTCTATCTAATTGGTGCAATTTGATTACAATAATCAAAATTAGTATAATTACATTGTAGTAACAAATGCCAGCAAAACTCCATCACTGAGTTGGATAAGATGATCAATATCATTTCTATCTGTGTTCACAGGAGAGACTGAAATCACCAGTATACTCTACTGCTGAGTATTTAGTAAAGAATTATGATTAGGCTGCTACTTCTCAATGAGTAACTAATTAAGTTACTCATTATGACGAACTACACACAAAAATAAGGTACATTGTGCTGCATGCTTCCCATGTTAAATGTCTTCAGTGCTTCTGCCTGAAACCTGCTATTGGTCCTGACCTTTCCTTCACTATTGTTTCTTCATTGTGGGTGTTTACAGACATGATAGTATTTGGAAGTATTTTTCTTTGCCATGCTAATTGTGTCACATTGCTGTCTTTCTCCTTATATTTTCGTAATCTTTGTTTCTATGTTTTTGTTGTTGCTATTTTTATTAAATTCTAAATGTTTGTCTTTGATTTGATTTAGTTTATATTTTCTGAAAATGTTTTTTCCAGTATGTCCCAGAAAAGATCTGCAGTGAACTCATAGATCAAGACTGCTGCTGCCCTCCACTGGACAACTAGTCAAAAACAGCAGTATTAAAATCAATTAAAGGAAAAGGTGATTATGTAAGAATATAAAGAGATATAATCTTCATAAATTATCTGGTCTTTTCCAGGAATCAAGGTCTGTAATAATCAAACTGCTAAATAGTAGTATGATAACTATTCAATGTTATAATAATCTTTATTGTTCTGGTTTTTTAAGTCTGTCACAACCCTTAATTAACAGTATTCAGTTGTAGAAGAAGATCATGAAGAAAAAAGTCATATAAACAAACTTATTAAGCAAGTCATCACAACAAATATATTTCCACACAAATGTTTTGTGATTCTGTCTTTCTGGTATTGTCCTGCCAACCTTTAAGGACTTCTCTGTGGTTCGAATTGGCACCCCTGTCAAACAGTATTTGAACATGTTGTATCTTTTTTGCAGTCTTACTTGTTTTCTGCTGTTATAATACTGCCAGACTCCCCACTCATCTGACTATTGCAAGGTGCATCACTTGCTTCATGTAGTCCAAATGTATCAAAATTTGATTTTGTTGCCATCACTATAATCAAAAACAAAGATCGTGAAATATATTTAGAAGCTATATCTAAAAAACCTTATGCAGGGGCTTGGAACAGATGTCTCCATTTTGTGATGTATTAACATACAGTAAATAATACAGTGCAGTATCCATAGCATATTTCATTCCAAATAAAATCTATATGCTTTACATTGCACATTGCGCTTTACATTGCACAAGTAACATGTGTAGAAGAATATTATTTTAAAAAGTACAATAAAATTCAACAATAGCAAAATAAAAGGGGGAAAATATACAAGAAAAAACATCCAAAAGACAGTCACAAACCACAAACACTGACATTCACATACACACAGCAACTAATCATCAACCTGAGAAATCGAAACGTTTACAGTTTATTTGTTTTTAGGTTAAAAAGCAAGGGTCCGAGGATTGACCCTTGTGGAGCCCCAGATAAAAATTTAAAACTTCAAATGGAAACACTGAAGCACCTGTTGTAAGTAAGTAAGTAGGAAGAAAACAGTGAAGAACAGGGCTTGGTAGGCCAACTGAATACAATGATCACCTGTGTTAAAGCCAGCAGAGATGTATGGCAAAACTAAATTAAAACTCTTTTGAACTACTCTTGATCTTGTCACTGATTACTCTGATAAGGGCAGTTTCAGTGTGGTGGTCAAATCTGAAACCAGACTGAAACACTACTTATACTCTGTAGAAATAAAACTTTACGATTTTGTATGTGCAATGTTTGATATTTTTCTGCAGTCGACAATTATAAATTGGTGTAGCTGTGTTGTACTCCTGTGATTATTTTTACTTGGTAAATTGTTTTATTTTGGGGCATCTTACACAGAGTGTTAGAAGAGAACACTATCAAATCATATCAAGATATGCCGTTACATTATCAGCTTTGCTCTGCAGGTTCAACTGCAACATCCTGTCACATCCAACATCTAGCTGTGAGATGAAACAGACAGGTTGGAAACAAAACAACCTGTTGTTAAGACTGTCTTATTCATGTAGATTGCTTAAGACAGATAATATCTGTGGTTTACCAACTTCTCTTGAAGCGATACAGTTAGCTAATACAGCATGAGTAATACCATCGTGCACACACATTACACAAAGACATCTATAACATAGACCAAGTAAGGACAAAGCTTCTTGCCAAATAGCTGTATTATTGTTAACTTCGGTGCATCAAGAAAGGAGGGATGAAGCTACAACTTTTGATCGTTAGCATTTTTAAATATTTGGTTCTAACCAATCAAGATGAAGGGGAAACACAGGTAAGCAATGGAATTCCTGAATCTTTCTTGTTTTCAAGTTATTTTATATTTATATTTGTGGTAAACGTGAGCAACTGATAAAAAACCTATGCACATGGGGCTAAGAAATAGTTTAATGTGATTGTCTTTCCATGTAATTGCATGGTAAATATATGCTCTTATGACACACTAATTCTGTTGTCTAAAATGCTGATGTTGAGCTAATTTTAATTAAAACCTCAAAATAACAATTGAGGTTGGTTTCAAGGTTTTACACGATTTAGGAGGCAATGTTCAACTTTTTCAACAAGTGTTGTTTGGCATCAAATTTTAAACTACTGAAGCTGCATTAAACAATTTCATATACTGATCAATGCAGTGGTAACTGTTGAGAACTTAGATCTAAATTTCCTCTTTTAAATGAATAGTTTTATATTTTGGGAAGTACGCTTACCCACTTTCTTGCTAAGAGTTAGATGACAAGATATCCTGTCTATCCATTTATTATAAGGCTACAGCCTGGTGCTGGTAGGCAAATTTTGTTAGCTTTGGACACCGCCAGGCTAGCTGTTTCCCCCTGTTTCCAGTCTTTATGCTAAGCTAAGCTAATCAGCTGCTGGCTCTAGGGTTATGTTTAATGAACAGACATGAGAGTGGCATCGGTCTTCTCATCTAAGTCTTGGCAAGAGAGTGATTAAGATATAACTATTCATTTAAAGCAGCTGGTGGAGTCCACTCCATCTGTATCTGGATGGAGTGCTCACTTGCGTTTCATTCTGATACTGTATCGAGAAGATACCCCACAAGTGACCATGCCTTACTAAAATATTGCTACTGCTAATAATTTGGGAAAATACTACAAAACTGCACCATCTCAATTTGGTCAGATGCCACCTGTCACACTTTTTTGGTAGTGACCCCACTCTGTCATTTAGGCTTACCTATTTACCCAGTGCCTAGTGCAGCTTTAACAGTATTTTTCTAATTTCAATTCTGATTCAGTTCTTTTCATTCTAATTTTTTGTTGTTACTCTTTGTTTTTACTAGCTGGCAACAGCAGAGGGATTGGACTTTGAAGAAATCTTCAATTTGTTTTACAATTCTACATATCCTACATATGACTACAAACCCAAACTGTCTAGTCCTTGCAGTAACACTGTGCCTGGATTTAGTGGCGTGGGCCTGATGATCACCTTCATCATCGTGTTTGTCTTCAGCATGGTAGGCAACAGCATAGTTGTCTATGTGGTTTGTTATATGAAGAACGGCAGAGCCAGCACAGATATCTACTTGATGCACCTGGCGCTGGCAGACCTACTCTTCTCTGTTACCCTCCCGTTCTGGGCTGTCGAGGTTCATTCTGGTTGGATCTTCGGCAACTTCCTGTGCAAACTCCTGTCAGGCTTTCAGGAGGCATCAGTATACTGTGGCGTCTTCCTGCTGGTGTGCATCAGTGTGGACCGTCACTTTGCCATTGTGAGAGCCACGCGTGTCCTGTCCTCCCATCACCTGTTGGTGAAAGTGGCGTGCATGGTGGTGTGGCTGGCGGCTGGACTGCTGTCCTTGCCTGTGGTAATTCAGAGGGAGAGCATGCATGCTAAAGACCTGGACCAGACCATTTGCTATGAAAACCTAACTGGTGAAAGCACTGACCACTGGCGTGTTAGCATACGTGTTGTGCGCCATACGATAGGCTTTTTCCTGCCACTGGTGGTGATGGCTGTCTGCTACGGCTGGACTTTGGTGACGCTGTTTCACACACGTAATCAACAGAAGCACAAGGCCATGCGCGTCATCCTGGCAGTGGTGTCAGCATTCGTTGTGTGCTGGCTGCCTTATAACATTACCATACTGATCGACACACTCATACGAGGCGGCTCAGTTGAATACACATGTGACACTCTCTACAGAGTGGAAGTGATGCTATATGTAACCCAAGTGTTGGCCTTCACGCACTGTGCAGTGAATCCAGTGCTGTACGCCTTCATTGGGCAAAAGTTCCGTAACCAGCTGCTCTTTGCTCTTTACAAACACGGCGTCATCAGCAAGAGGCTCCAGATGGCTTACAGGAAGGGCTCTGTCAGCAGTGCAGTGAGCATCAGATCTAGACACACCTCGACGACTATGTAACTAACTCCTGACGGATGATTATTTACATACTCGGGTGGTGGTCATTTTCATTCATCGCTTCAATTGGCCAAATGAGGAAAGTGTAAAAGAGTATTACAGACCCAACAAACCAAATTTGATATTATAGTACATGTACAATATAATCTGAAAAGAATAAGAAAACCCTGAAAAATAATGTGGTAGCTTGATACTTCAAAATCTGAATCAAGGTCCATACTGCATTGATTGCCAAGGGGGGTTTATGTATCAACGTGTTTCTTGGCCGGGAGCAGTAACATCCTTTAACTTTCCAGGTGCTAGACATAGTCAGGCTAGCTGTTTCCCCCTGTTTCCAGTCTTAATGCTAAGTTAAGCTAACCGGCTGCAGCTTTATATTGAACAGACAGACACGAGAGTGGTATCGATTTTCTCAAATAACTCTCTGCAAGAAAGTGAGTAAGTTTCCCAAAACATCAAACTATTCCTTTAAACCACGTCATTAACAATTGGCTAATATTGTACAGTGGAGAGTGTCATCCCCTAATGTTTAATTGCAAATATAACATGGATGTACATGCTTCACATGGCTATTACTACAATTAATGGATGATTGCTTCAGAGCTTCAGCTGGATGTGTAATTTAGGATCCTGTCACAACCCAAATGTGTACGCTATAGCTTAGGAAGGCTTTTAGATATATATGTATATATATATATATATATATATATATATATATATATATATATATATTTGTGCTGTGATTTAGTGATGTAACCTCATTTGAAGTGTAATTATTGAGTCCAACGTGGCGCGCCATCAAAGTAATTAATGAGAAAGCTGTACAGCCATTGACTGCTTTGATAGTGTGCCATACTTTGAGAACTGGCGCAATTATAGAGATTTTATTGTTGTTTGTGTATATTTTACGAGGCTTGTGTCGTTTTTCATGAGTAGAAAGCCCCTGTTAAGCCCTTTAATAATGTAATAAGTGTGTTTTTGATTCTGAGACATTGTGGCTGACTGGAGAGCCATCTTCTTATTTTGCAATCTTTCATTTGAACAAGTGAACAAGCTTTTGACTTGAGGAAGGGATTTTTGTTCTTACATGAGACAGTAGTGAAAACAAAAAAATGTTTTTCTCACAATCAAATATCTTGATCTTACAAACAGGAGGAAGTGGTGAAATCAGCTTTCGGTTTTCAAAAAACAAGATGCTGTCTGTCTCCTCGATGGCTGATTTTCATTCAGTGCAATCTGCTGGTGCAGGTGTTCTTTGTAATCAGTGCTGTAATCTTAAAATACTGATTTTTTTTCATTGGCCAGCAACTTGTTTCTTGCGGTTTACATATGCCTATGATACATAAAATAAACTTTATCTGTTTATATAAAAATGACTGAAATAGGGCAAAAAAATGTAATTTGCGAATTGTTCATGTTATGAGGTTTGGCAAAAACATCCTGTCCTTTCATTTCATCTAGCATCCGTTCTCTTTTAGTTTTGCTGCACAGTTCAACACTCCCACATGTTGCTCACTAATGCCTTCCAGGCATATCTGCGCTGTTTTTTTTTTGTTCGGATTGATGTCGCTTATACTTGGGTTAAAATAAATTCTTAAACCCTAAACCATGCGTGGTCTCACATCTTTTCTCAGTCAAGTTGTGTGACACTTAACTGTTAAATTATTTCTGCTATCGATGTATGATATTTAGTCTGTCATGGCAAAAAGTGTAGAAGGTAACATTTTTGACATTTCTCTCCAGGCAACAGGTAAAGAGCTGTAAGTAAAAATGTGCATTTTCATGTTTTAACGCTCCCTGAACATCCAAAATTGATGGCATTTCAATTGGTTTGTTATTAAATGTGGGTCTAGCCACATGGGTAGAGTCACAGAAACAAGTCTCTAAACCCAAAAACTCAACAGCGAATTGCTGTCCAAAACAGAAACATGATTAAGCTTTTTTTCATGTTGTCCATGTTCTGGCCATGTTCCTGTTTGTGGTCTGGTGTTCCCACAGTGACTATGAAAATTCACTTTCATCATACGAGTATTTACCATTATGCCAGGTGCACCAAGCTGCGACCTGCACACAAGTAATTGTATTTATCTTAAAAAGTTTTCATGTTGGAAGGAAGTATACACTGCCCAAGCAAAGTCTTTGCTCTGCAGTGGGATTAGTGGGAGGAGAAGATGATGTCAAAGTATTTCCAAATGTCTGCATTATACCAGAAAAAAAAGAAGAAATGAATAGAGGAAGTACAGTATTTAGTAAACATATTTTCCCTGTTGTTCTCTTCTTTGACAATTCACTTTTGTTTCTATTATTCTTAATGTGTGCTTTTCTATGTTGTGTTCTGTCTGTCAAGATGTTGCATTTTTATTATTATCATTATACAATATTACTATTATTATCTATTACTAAAAATGTCCAAAAAATCCATTGCCACTTATCTCCCTCTTTCTATGATCCCTCTGATCTTATATAACGTGAACAACAAAACAGAATTATCACTTCTTGCGTCATGTAACGCTACATAGTGTAATTTAGGATCTTGTGACAACAAAAACCACATCAGGTTCATTTTCAAAAACGTTTCTAATGCGGTGGTTTGGTACCAGAGCCAGCCCTGTGTAACACTGTTACAGTCTGAAATCACTCAACTCTCCCTCCAACTACAACACTGTAGGTTCCATAATAATACTCGATGTTCTTGAATGAGGCGAGGCCATCTCATATCATTAGACATGAGGCTCTTCTGCCTGGAGATGGAGCCATTTTCCACCAAATCATTCAGTCGCTGAATCATTGAACTTCAGGTGGGACAACTTATATTTTTTAAATTCCCATTAGTACATACAGATTGGTGACATCATGTAATTTGCTGTATAGCTCCGCCAACTTTAACCTGAGTGGCAGTCTAATTAGCCAGAATAATTGAATTCACCTGTGAGGGCAGTGGTGGAGGAAGTATTCAGATTTAGACATTTTGATATGTCACAGCAGGAAAAGCACGGGTGTAAATAACAAAATCAACAATGGCTTAATTCCATTTAGCTGCTTTGGTTTCAGGGTTCTGCAATTGTGCATGCTGGTTCACTGTCACTCTGTCATGGCTTACTGGGACACTTGAATATAACGGAGCCATTGTTAATGTTATTAGTAACACCTGTGCTTTTATCTTCAGTCAAAAACACCTGTCCTTTAATTAAGTAAAGGTAGAAATTGCAAGTAAAAGTCGTCTAGTAACATGTTACTTAAGTAAAAGTACAGAGGTATCATTAGGACAAATTTACTTGAAGTATTAAAAGTAAAATGATGCATTTGTGTCTAAGTAGCATTTTACTAAGTAGCTGGTCAAGCTGGAGCTCATTTTAACTTTGTCTATTTTTGATACTGTTGGGTAGTTTGGTACTAAAGCTGTCCGGTTAATGTGGTGGAATAGGAAGTACATTATTTCCCTCTGAAATGTAGTGGAGTAGAATTATAAACTGAAATGAAATGGACATACTCCAGTTAAGTGCAAGTACCTCAAATTTGTACAGTGCTTAAGTAAATGTACTTAGTTACTTTCATCACTGTGTGTGGGTGTGCAGGGCCTTTAATGGCTTTAATATTCCAGTTTATATCATGCTTACATGCAAGGCTGGATTATGGACTGGGCCAGTGGGGCCAGTGCCCTGGGGCCTCGCACTGTCAGGGGGCCTCCAAGCCTCAGGCCACGCATGACGCATTGCCCGAGGCTTGCAAAGGAAGTCGAACACCAGGGCCCTCAGTGTGCACAACGCAAGCTGACCACTAGACCCCTGGGTACTTATAGCATGAGCTAACCACTATGGCCCCCCAGACCCCTCAGCGCTTACAATGTGAGGGCACCCAGGCCCCTTGGCATTTAAAGAGTGAGCTGACGACTAGGGCCCCTAGGCCCCTGGGGCTTAAAGCGTGATCCAACCACTAAGGCTCCTGGGCCCCTCAGGACCTACAGTGTGAGTGCCCCTGGGCCCCTCCACAAATAAAGCATGAACTGACCACTAGGGCCCCCGGGCCCTGCAGCGCTTACAATGTGAGGCCCCTCTGTGCTTAAAGCATGAGCTGACCACTAGGGCCCCTGGGCCCCCAGGTGCTTACAGTGTGAGTTGACCACTAGGGTTCCTAGGCACCTTGGTGCATACATCAAGTGTAACACCTGGGCTCCTTAGAGTACAGTGCTTCTGTACAACTGAGCCACTGGTTGGCATGCTGCAATATGCTGTGACATGATACAATATTCAACAACAAGTCAGTTCGTTCTGCATTACAGGACAGTTTGAAGGGCGTCATATTATGGCAAGCTGTTCGTTATTTGACTTACCGTAACTAGCTATCCCTTTATCTTAGCAATGCCCATATGAAAAAAAGCTAATTTCACACTAAATGGAACTACTACAAACCGTTGTATTTACCCTGAAGACTCGTGTGGCTCAGGTGCTGTGCTACAAACATTGTAGTTTCATATAGCTACTTGCTAGCAACTGCCTTTTTAAGGCATATGAAAGCTCCAAAATTCATGAGTTGGATATTAACTGGTGTATTTTATGTCATAGAACAAACACCAAACATCTCATATCTTTGGGTTAACCACAGACCTTATTTCAGGGATCTAACCAAAACCCCATTCAAAAACTGATCAAAGATCGAGCAGAGGGAACCCATAACCTGCTTCCTGGGGCACNCGTTCTTTAATCAGTCGGTTAAAACAGGTTTTTAAAACGAGTCTGAGCTTATCATTAGAACTGCTGAATTCTGAAGCCGTATTCATTGCGAAATAATCATTTTGCAAACAGCAAGCTAACAATGTAGCACATGTAATTTACGCCACCAGCTGTTTGTACTCAAGCATGGCTGATACTGTTATTCTATGGGACGGATATAATGCCATATTTGAATCTAAAAAAAAGTTTTGAAAGGTTGAAATCTAATAAAAAAGTTTTGAAGGCTTGCATAATGTTTTGATAGGCTGAAAAAAAATTCAAATCTCATTATTTTGTATTTGAGTTTTTCTTCACAACTGCAGCACTCTTTTTACAGTGTTTCTCCAACACATTTTCAGAGTTTCAAATTTGTCACTGTTCTCCCGGTGTATTAGTTTGTTTTCCAGGTTTGAAACCTTGTAAATGGTGATCTGAAAACCGGTGTGCAAATGTTGGGAAAAAAGTTTTGAAACGCTGAAACTTGAGTTTAGAAAAGGTGAATCTTAATTTTAAATCTTTGCAGGTGTACATTTGCACTCGTATTGCAGACTGTTCTTTCACAGCTGTCTCGCAGCTCTCTGAAACTCTAAAACTCCGAAACAGAAAAAAATTGTTTGCTCTCTGCTGAAGTACAGTTCAATCACATGTCGGGCACAGGATACGCGAACAGGATGCGCAGTTCTCTGTGCTGTCTGGCTGTCCCCGAGCAGTGCCTGCGGCAGGCATGGACATCAAATAAAATCTGCAGTAGATAACCAGTTAACTAGCTAATTTATCTTAAAGAAACACTTGCAGGTTGATTGTTTTTACGAAATTTATACTTAACCTTGTCTAAAAATGACCATTTGAAAAGTGAATGCAGGATTTTGCAAAGAGAACCGTGCATTCTGTTCGCGTATCCAGTCAATCCCACCTAACCCGGTACTTTCCAATAGGAAAGCGGGCAGGGGGGCCTCCAAAAGACATGTGCCCAGGGGCCTCACGGGACCATGATCCGGCCCTGCTTACATGGGGCACATCATTTGTGTTTCACCAAATTACCACAACCTAACTGGAATACAGAAAACCTGAGCCAGGGTATTTATTCCAGTGTAGAAATACTGGTTGGTTTCTAGGGTTCTAGGTCTCTGAACACTAGTGCAGGTTCGGGAAATGTGAGTGGAGGGAGGCTCAATAGTGCCCCCTAGTGGGTTTTTCTGGCCCTGCTTATATCCAGCTTGCTTAGGCAGTGCTGCCAACTCACAGCAAATAAGAGGAAGCCACAAAATATGGCTTTGAGTTTATTAAATATCTGTCACCAAAATATCTGTATATGAACGTCTCCAAATTGAGAGGAGTGCTGTGCCTCTAGATGTATATAGTATATTTATGTCCTGTCAAGTTCATTATTACAGGGAGTTTTCAGTTTTGTCTCACAATATTTGCAGTATTTGAGGAAGTGTGTCCACATACTGAACACAAACTGATGTTAAAACAAACAAAATATGGCAACAGATATCCAATGAAAACACATTTGGTTGTACTGTAAGTTACTGTAGCAGTTGCCTTAAACGGATCATTACATGGACAGGAATTTAAGTGTTTTGTAAATCATAAATTCAGCTAATAAAAAATAGCCTATTAATTGTCTGCCATTGACAAGATATTTGAGGCATCAATATGTGGGTGTGAACTTTGGGTCAGTTCACCCAAATCACTAAAAATATCTTCTCTCTTACCTCCACTAGCATCTACCCATGCATATAGTTTTGGATTTATTTGTCCAGGTTTTGAGATATGTTTGTCTGTGATATTTCTGCCCACACCTCACAAATGAGCTGAATGGAGTTAAATTTTTGGTGCTCACAACATTATAAAAATCATTAAAAAAAATAATCAAAAGCAACATCTCTTTCCAGAATCAATGCCCAGCAGGCCCACAGAGGAGAATAATGGAGAAACCACAGAATGAATTGTGTACAACTTCCATGGAAATAAAAACAAAACTTGCATGAAAGCTGCAGCACGTTGAGCCGCCTGCCTGCCTGCCTGCCTGACACTGACATGTGGCACCTCCATTAAGAACCTCACTCCAGTGGGCGTGGCCAAGCCTGTACGTAGGCGGATATAATGTTACCATAGTAACAGCATAGTCACAGCTCCTCTGTTGTGGTGGCTAACTCCGTGTGAATAAACTGCGCTAAAGTGGCCTGCTGATCATTTTTTAACCACTGAGCTAGAGCGCTCACTTCAGGACCATTAAGGTAATCCCGATGCATAAATAGAAGATGATATTCCTGAGCTAATGTCTATGGTTATCCTACGTAACGGTACGGTAACGTTAGCTGTCAGAGCTACTGAAAAGATAAACAGCACATAGCTTGACTGACGCAGCAATGCTTCCGTTTATTTTTCAAAATAAAATCCCAGTGTGTTGAAAGCAGCTACTTTTGACAGTTTGATAGAAGCAAAAAAGGTGTTATTTGTCATTAAGTAAGTTGTCATTAAGTGTTTTGTTAGAAACCACACACTACAGCCCCTTGCTTTGCTTTTAACACGAAACGTACTGGTTAGTTCAAACACTGCCTGTTGTAATTTTGAAAGGGCAACTCTGACACCGGAAGTCGTAATGCAACAAACAGCGTGAACTTCCCTTGTTATCTTTTAGCCATGTTTCTCTCACGAGTTAACTCTACTAACTTATACGTTCTAATGACTGTATTTAGGTAGCAGCGTCTACAGGTGGAGACACGCTATACCTGCACAGAAAAGCATTATTAGGTTTCACTTCTTTATCGTTAGCTAGCTAACTAACGTCAGCCCGGGTTGTTAGCTAGTTAGGTGGATAGCGCTTAACGTCTGTCATGCATTTGCCTGGACATTTCGTAGTGTAGTTGTTTTGTTGTCGGTCTCCAGCAGGGTCTGAAGACGAAGGTAGGATGTCGAATGATCTCGCAGGTGTGTGGGAAGTGGCGCTGAGCGATGGAGTCCACAGGATAGAGTTTGAGCACGGCACGACCACCGGAAAGAGGGTCATCTACGTTGATGGAAAGGTATGGATCATTATCTTTGTAATGCTAGCCAGGGGGAGAGGTTAAACATATATTATTGTACAACCTGACCCCTTTTATGAGTCACAGCCTCTCATTGCAAGGTCAGCTCTATCAGCAGCTGTCTTTTTGATTTTACACCACTACTACAGGAGATACTGAGACGGGACTGGATGTTCAAACTTGTGGGGAAGGAGACATTCAGCGTGGGCAAAGCAGACACCAAAGCGACCATCAACATTGATGCAGTCAGCGGGTTTGCCTACGAGTACACCTTGGAGATCAACGGGAAGAGCTTGAAGAAGTACATGGAGAACAGGTCAAAGGTCACCAGCACCTGGGTTCTCAACTTGGACGGCATTGACTGCAGGGTGGTCCTGGGTGAGCCTCTCTGTGTTTGTATATTATTCACCTACTGTCCTCATTTAGTTATTATATGTCACTGGTTACTATGATGGTTTTTTTTTTCATATAGCTCAGCCAAAATATTCAAAACTCATTCTCCACCATGAACACTGAGCGGTACAGTGCCTTGTTGGATAAGAGCATCTGCCAGTAGCTGTAAAAGTGAATCCACCTTTAAATGTCATTAGTGTCTGGGTTTATTTGTTCTTTCATGTAATCGATCAGCATCGATATTGGATTGATATTTAGCATCATGTGATTTCTGCCCCTTCAGAACTACACACTAATATTATGTTGGAGCTGCGGCTAAGCTCTTTAACAGCTTTAAGCTCCACGGCATCCTCAGCCACCTCTGTCATCTGGGCAAGTTAATCCTTCTTATAATTACACTGCTTACAGTTGATCAGGCGGCATACCACCTGAAGCATGTGCAACACATAAGAACTGCTGCACATTAGTGTGCAGTAGATATCTGTAAATCGCAGCAGGAAAACAATCTAAATAATTCACTGGACTGGCAGAAATATGTGGGTGTGATCTGCAAAAGCAGTCTCACAGATAAATCTATGTGGCAAGTGATCCCCGTCACTGAGTTTAGCTGTTGTAATAATATAACTTTTCAACATGTTGTCATCATGTGGTCTGGTTTTAAGTGAGGTCAACGGCCTTTCTTGTGCCATAGGAAAGTTAGATCGGACATGTTATGTATGTCTTTAATTCAACTCACTTGTAGCTCTCAGTAAGTTCAGAAGGATTAAGTGTCCTCAAGAGGTAGATGTAACCAGTCAAAATAAGACCTGCAACATTCAAATGAACCTTTCAGCCACATAGAAGTCACATTTGAATTGGAGAAGCTGAAGAATATTTCATGGAAAATGCATTTTGATTTTAACAGCTATAAAAATTTGACTGGCGAGAACTGTGTGTCATAAGGGTTATTGATTTTTTACGTTGTTTCTTTACAATGAAAAACAAGAAACTATAATGATTTTTCAGTTTTCTTTCAAGTGCTTGTGGACACATGATTATGTTGTAGTTCAAGTATGAAAAATATGGTAAATTTGAAGGATAAACAAATATATGTTGTTTTTTCTATCCAAGTATCCTGACGTGACTGCGTGCCGTCACGTCAGCTAAAAGTTTAGAGGAGCTGCGAAACATAACTAGCCATAGCCTGTTGCTTGTTGTTCTGGGAAACCACAAGACAATCGGAAAACTCAAACATTCTCACACACTTAAAAGCATTAGAAACAAGCAGTGACTCAAACCTGGCTGTACACCTACTGTGACTTGTTTAGCAACTGTTAACTGGCAGTCACATCAAGCAGTTACATGTGTCATTCACTCACTTCATTTACTTTCTTTCAGAGAAAGACACCATGGATGTTTGGTGTAATGGACAGAATATTGAGACTGCAGTAAGTAGAACTACAGTGACTGATACTGATTTGTTACGCAATAAAGGACACACCACTGAATTTAAGAAGTCGTATGTTAAGTTTAGTGTCAAGGGAAATCAAAATCACAACAGTTGTGAATACATGTCTCTTTCAGGTCAGAAATCACGGTTCTATAAACACTAAAACTCCAGCATACAGGCCGGCTCCAGAGCTGGCAATAAGGAGCTGAACGATTGCTTTCTTTGTCCACACTTTTGTCTGATTTGCACCCGCAGGGGGAGTTTGTGGACGACGGCACAGAAACACACTTCACACTCGGAGACCACAACTGCTGTGTGAAGGCCGTGAGCAGCGGGAAGAGACGAGACGGGATCATTCACACGCTGCTCGTGGACGGCACAGAGATAGCTGAATGCACAGAGTGACTGTGTGTGTGTGTGTGTGTGTCTACAGTACATTCGTATGAAAGCAGAGATCTGGTTTGTATGTGTGACTCTTGGTGTCTGTGAAGAGTAGAAGAATGTCACTTTAAGCTGTTGGAGTCGGGGACCAAATGACAGAAATACGTGCTCCCATGTGTGGATGGCCATGCTCTGGAGGGTATATTAGCCATATACTGTACTGTAAAGCTTGTCCTGTAATTCATATAGTACCAGTGGAAGACAGGACCTGCAGTCTGGGCAGTTTTAGAAGACTGGGTGCAGCCATACATTTCACAAAAAGGGATTTACTGTCTCAAAATGTAACTTCACACTGACCAAAGTTTTTGACTTCTAAACTGGTTCTTTATATTTATATAAACACTATCAATTTCAACACTGGAGGCCAGATGTGCCATATTTATGTAACTCAGCCTGGCTTGGTTTGCCCTCTGGTCATTAACTCGAGCCAGTGGTGTCCTCTTAGAGATGTACTGCACCTGCTGTCATTTTGTAGTAAACAACAACCCACTTTACAAATACCCTGGCCCAGCAACCCTCAGACCCAACCTGTTCTCCCTGCTCTTCATGTAGGAGGATTAAACACACAGGGTACAAGATTATTCCTCGAATGTAGCATCATTCCAGCGTGCACTGCTCAGGAGTGGTCTTTGTTTAGTCCCATGTTGATGTGTTCAGTGGTGTTTGTGTGATTGGTTCAGCCACTTGATGTTACAGTAATGTGTCCTTAGCTTTTAGCAGACTGCTGTAAATGTGTCAAAACATCCTCGGGTGCATTGTCTACAATTTAATGGCCGTGACAATTTCATAGACAGTCGTTCAGATGTGACATTATCGCCAGTAATAAATCAAACACACAGCTGAAGTGAATCACTTACTGACACCCAAACATACTTCGGGGACTTCCCTGTCGTCCTCAGAGATGTGCGGGATTCTGTCGTGCTGTCAGATTATTAGTCTCCTTTTTTTTTATGTAAAGGCCAGATGTTGTGGTTATACAGAATTTAAGCTTTTTATAAAGTCCTGGTCACAAATTAAAGATTGAAAAATTCTCCTGTGTATCTCAAATGCTTGTTTACATTTTGCAAAGAGAGGCATTTCCTATTTATTGAGCTCTGGTAAGATACAGTGAAAACACTTTCCATCAACAGCTCTATGTTTTGACCAATATTTAAAAAAAAAAAAAATTAACTCAAGGTCCACTCGGTTGTCAATGAACTTGACTGTCACATGCAGATTTTTTTTTTGTCACACTATTTCGAAGGTCGAGGATGACCTTTCACGCTCAATATACTGTGATTTCTAACAGCTGTGTCATGTTATCATTAAGAATATGATACAAACTGTCCTGTATCAGAGCTTCATGCTGATACATGTATTTCATTTGGTTTACTGTTACGGTACATGTTTGTAAAATGTCAGCTGTAATTTCATTAAATCCATGTAGCTGGAGGTTTTGTTGTTGAGCTTCATGAAAGGATCTCCAAATATAAATGATTAGTAAACAAGGCTGCACAGGTGGGAAAAGTCATGGTTTGTGTTTCCGTATTCTCTGAAGAGGTGTTGTGACTTACAATCAGGTGTCAAAAAAGAAACCATCTATCATTTTCTTCTTCTCGTTCAGCCGCAGTAACTTTAAATAAATAACCACCCTCAGGTCCATAGGAGCCGAACACTGAGATACAGAAGAACCAAACTCTCTACTTCTTCAGTGGGAAGTCATTTATTGTTTGGATTGCAGAAAGTGTAAAACAAATGTGGAATACGAAGGGTCTGGAAGCAGAACAACAACAAACAAACTCCCAGTCCCCCTCTACTCCCGAGGGGGTTGGGATGCTCTTGATTGTTCGATAATCAAATACAAAACACTTGGTATGATATTAGAGACATAAAAAGATACGTCGTTACAACTGTTTACTAGAAGAAACACCGGCCTGCCTGCAGGATGTTCTTGATATGAGACACTCCCTCCCTTTCTCTCACAATGACACTCTCTTTGTTACAATAACAACCACAGTTCATGGACACGGCCTTCTCTTTCTCTCTGTTAGTGTGCATGGATGTACTTATAGTGCTTCATATTTTCTTAGATTAACATAAGCACATCTAGGTTATAAATTGACTGTGTACTTATGATTTCCTTCGACAATTCTTTAAACAAAAGAAAAATACAATGAATCAAACTTTTTTACATAGTTCAATTTTGATATCAGCATCAGCCACACGGCACCCATGTGCTACATCCCACTGTTGTCAGTTTCCATTTTGTAATAGATTTGATTTAGAAAGCTTTTCACCTCTTACATGAAGGATTATATTAGTCTTCCTCTAAACAAAATGAAATCAGATCTATAGTCGTTTACAATCACTGGTAGAATAAGTTGCTCTAATGATGTTTGCATATATGGTATCATGTGGTGCCACTAAACAAATGAGTATGATAAAAAAAAGTACGATATTGTTGCTATAAGAGTGCATTTTTTAAAGTTGAATCTTTGATTGATATACAAATGATTGTGCTGCTATGTAAAATGTTAATCATCCAAAAAGAAACAAACTTATCACGAAGAAATAAGAAATGCAAAAGTAATCTCTCACTCAAGCTGCAGTTATGCAATGTTCAGCTTCAAGAAAAACAAACATCTGACATCTGTGATTCCTCTGCAATACTGTGGGATTGGTCTCCATTTAGTGCACTTCAGCTTGTTTTAAAAGAATCTAACTTACTATTTATTTTTCTCTAGCACTGGAGGCATTCTTACATGTGTATTTGTTCCATACAACACAATGAACCCAGAGGAAACTGTGAAGAAATCATTCAGAACTTCTTACAGGTGATAATGTACTTGGGCAGAGCTTGATAGCCACTAAATATGACAGAGACACCAGGTCCGCCCACGCTGTCGTACAGGCTTTGTGCCTCTGCCCCCACTGCAGCGGGTGGCAGAATGAGACCTGGTTTACCAGAGGTGGAGTTCCCTGTCAGCACCTCGGCCTCCACAAAGTGCAGATACTCCTTGTGTGGCTGCCTCCACACCTCCATGGCCTTTGCCACTGTCTTGGCAAAGTAGATGCCCTCTCCATATGCTGCATCTGTACACAGAAGATACACAAATAATGATATTGCTTCTACGTCTTTGTTATTATCCCTTTTCTAACTTTGATGTTGTGTATCTGTAAGGTTGTAGTTCTAATCTTAAGACCACAGAAAAAGATCATTCATTTGTTAGTATTGTCAAATGCTATAAGCAGAAGCACTATCATACCTTTAGGTGGTGCATACTCTGCATGGAATCCAATGTGGCTGACCATCTCGGAGAACTGTACAGATATGAGTTGGAACATTTTCTGAGGAGTGGAGCAGTGTAGCTGTTTTTTCTTGAAGTCAAAGAGCATCCCCAGTGTAGAGTTCTCCACTTTGTCCATCTAAAAATAAAATATTTCACCAGTCAAGCAGTGGTTCAAAATAAGACACTCGCAGCTATACACATTATTTAAAAATAATTAATACAGACATTCCTCATCTGAAGAAGTAATATGTCCACTTTGAACATGCTCACCTATAATATATATTAAAAAAAGCTTTATAGATTCCTACAACAACTTCAGGCATGTTGCATTTACATATGCTGTACCTTCAACATCTGCAGCCCCTGTTTGTTGAAGGCAGGTAATCTTTCTGAGAACTCTGGGCTTGTGTGGTCCACCGTCTTTCTTTCAAAGGACACGTTCTTAGTCAACATTAGAAGACTGGCGGCGGCGCACTCTTCCTCTCTGGCAAACTCCCTCTGGATGTGGCAGAGTATGGCCTCCACCTGCAACCTAGCAACTACAACATCCTCAGTTGAGCCCCCGTTTACAGTTATGCTTGCCTGACCTTTCTCAAAAGTCTCCACAATGGAAACGCCCTTTCTCATTAGGTGGGACAGCTGCTGATGCTCTTGCTCGCCGAAGTGCAGGATGAAGTTGTTGCAGATAATGGCAGTGTTAGAGGATGGGTAGAGAACGGAACTGAGCCATAGCTCAGCCTCACGTGTTGCTTCGTTAGAGGGGCCGCTCAGGCTGATCTGTGGAGTGGGAGCTCCGCCGCCATGGAAGTCGTTTTTGTGCTCAAATGCTGGTGGAGAAGACGATTTAGGATCACTATCATTTTTAATGATTTCAGCAACAGGGTTGGTCAAACATGCATTTCCACTATGCTGATATATTTTTACATGAGCCGTCCTATATTAGCTTTACTGGTTCAACAGTGACTTTTGTATGGAATGATACAAGTGCTGTGTGTACATGAAATGAAATATTGTGTTACCAGGCGGAAAGCTGGAATGAGACACTTTTCGCTGGAGATGTCTCATTTGTTCCTCAAAAGCCTAGAAAGAGAAGGTTATTAATATACAGTAGGTATTAATTTCTTTTGTATGAGTCACATTCACAAAGCATACGTGACATTTCCTTGAGTTATTAAGTTAGAGAGTGTTGGCAACTAAACTCGTACAACTGGACAAACCCAGTCAACAATTCTCAGCAGGTGTACAGAAGGGAGTGTCTCACTCTACAGTCAACACATTCTACCTTACAGATAGATATTACAATGATGTCTAACTAAAACATGACAGATTTCAGATTTAATAACTGTAACTTACACTTAACTGATTAGATCATAGACTTCATACAAAGTGTGATCTTTAAAGTCACTAATTAGCACACACATTTTACAATCTCACTGATTTTCGCCATTTGTATCCCTCTGTCCCCTTTTCTTGTTTTTTATTCAGAGCTGTTGAAGTTGTCTTTCTATCATGATTACTGTCAAGGAACCTTTATTTTAGCCACCTGCTGTAGACACACACGGTCAGTACGGTATCAATATTATTCTAATATTATGACAGCATTTTTGCAATACAACCTTAAATGTGTTGTTGTCAGAAGGAAAGATGACAAAATAAACGTCCATCTTCACTGGGAACTTTTGGGCGAAGTCGACCACTGCATCTGACATGATCTGGGCAACTTCTTTTTTATTGAACCCGAGGCCTCCAGTGCCGATGGCAGGAAAGGCGATTGACTTGTGATTTGAGGATGCCGACCGTAAGCAGTCAGATACTGAATTGAAAAGAATCTGTAATGAATAAATAAGTGGACAGAGAAATAGACAGATTCAAGCTGTTATTACAGTACAACCTTAACTGTTTATGTATAGTAATATTTACTTTCTTAACAATATGTATTCTAGACTTTCAGTTGCGCTATTTTTCATAATTATCTGTGCAATGAGCAATTAATGCTGTTTGGAATATGTTCTCACGTGATATATATTAAAAAAAAAATTTAAACAAATTAACTCAAAATGCCCCATAACAGTTCAACTCATACTGTACCTGCTGCGCTGCCTGTTGCCCCTTTTCAAAGCAAAAAGTGTGATAGACCTCTTTACAGTGCAGCTTGTAGGACTTTGTGATCATGATAGATCCAGTCATAGAAGCACGATTCATTTCTTGTTGGATTTCATAACCGGCTCTCTGCAACACAGCCTTGGAGATTTGACCACCTCTCAGGTTTTTGTCAAATGTTGTGTTTACGATGACATCTGTCTGAGAGGATACAAAAACAAGAATGGTAAATAGAAAGGTATCACAACAAGAATACAGCATATTGGTTATATATTCAGAAGACCTGAAAATATGAAAAATACCCTCAATACACACACAAAAAAAACACGTGGCATGAAGCACCTGTTAACATACAGATTACCTAAAAAATAAATGTGCATACAAGCAGCCATCCACACTGGAATGTAATATGCAAAAAGTAAAAAAAAATATCTTACCTTCTGTTCCTCTATTTTACCCCACTTCAGTGTCAGATGGACATTTCCAAGCTGGACAGTAGCTGTTGAGGCGTCACCTCTGCTTTTGCTTCCTGCTGCCTGACTGTATGTCATGGACAGGTCGGGGGACAATATCTGACAGCAGGCTCTCTCCATTTCCGTGACTGTAGGCTCGTCATTGTTCACAAGGAAGATCTCTTGAGGACGATGTCTTTGATAGTTTTCATAGTACCGTTTCACAGTTCTCACGATGGTGTCTGCACATTGCCGCAGGGGGTAGTTGAACAGTCCAGAGCTTATGGCAGGAATGGCAACAGTGTTCAGCTGGTTTTCCTTAACTCTGTCAAGAATGCTGATGATGGCCCTCTCCAACAGTGGTTCAGCCCGAGAAACATCAGGTGTAGAGGGATATGTTGATAAATATGGGCCCACAGCATGAATAATATTCTTGTATGGTAGGTACCCAGCACCTCCGATGATTGCCTCTCCTGTTCTCAAGACACCATGCTTGCTGATGAAATCATAACTCTCTTTTTGGATTAGTGGACCACCAGCCTTGGACAGAGCTAGAGCAAGGCCACCACAATGATTAAGATGTTCATTAGCAGCATTCACAACAGCTTCTGCTGTCGGGAAATTGGTGAGATCAGCCTTCCACACAGACACCCGAACACCTGCAAGCAGCTTAACAGCAAACCTTTGCTCTGGGACAACAGTTGGCTTTCTCTGCTGTGCAACGCTCGTATCTCCTTCAAAACCCACACCATCGATGGTGGCCACACATCCAAATTTGCTTTGAAGGACATCGCTCAGATCAGGTCCACATCGTCTCACGATGTTGACTGCAATCCCATGAAGAGGAATATCCAATTTATCGTCCATGGTTCCCAAACAGAGCTGTGAAGAAACACTGTGTAAGTAATTTGTACAATAACCCAGTGTTGGGTTGATATATTTGATGTTCACACCTGAAACATCATGAATACACCTGATGTTTCACAGTGAATGACTGATAATGCCTTTACAGGCTCAATAAATACTTTGAGCTGAATCTGTAAGAAATATGACTGTGACATATTAACTTCACACTATTTGCAGAGTTATCAGGTCTATCAGGTTTACCAGCCTACAGGGGACCCACAGTATAGCAGTTCCACACCAGATATAAGTGCTGGTTTCCTTTCCCTCCAGTAGAGGGAGACAGAGACAGCATCCAATACACCAGGATATCCCACTCAATAATCAATCACCTGTCTCACGAAGACATGAGCTGAATGTGTTCCTATCCCACAACACCGCATTAAGTATAGACTGTGTACTAATGTACTTGGCAGAATATACACTACCGGTCAAAAGTTTGGGGTGATCCAGAAAATTTCATGTTTTCCATGAAATCTCACACTTTTATTCATCCAATGAGTTGCAAAATGAATAGAAAATATAGCCAACATATTGACAAGGTTAGAAATAATGATTTTTACTTGAAATAATAATTTTGTCCATCAAACTTTACTTTCGTCAATGAATCCTCCATTTACAGCAATTGCAGCCTTGCAGACCTTTGGCATTATAGCTGTACATTTTTTGAGGTAATCTGATGAAATTTCATCCCATGCTTCCTGAAGTACCTCCCACAAGTTGGATTGGCATGACTTCTTACGTACTTTACGGTCAAGCTGCTCCCACAACAAATTAATAAGGTCGAGATCTGGTGACTGCGCTGACCACTCCATCAGACAGAATACCAGTCTTCCTCTGTCCAGTGTCTATGTTCTTTTGCCCATCTTAATCTTTTCCTTTTATTGGCCAGTCTCAGATATGGCTTTTTCTTTGCTACTCTGCCTAGAAGGCCAGCATCCTGGAGTCGCCTCTTCACTGTTGACGTTGATACTTTGTTTTGCGGGTACCATTTAATGACGCTGCCAGTTGAGGACCTGTGAGGCGTCTGTTTCTCAAACTACAGACCCTGATGTACTTGTCCTCTTGCTCAGTTGTGCACCGGGGCCTCCCACTTCTCTTTCTATTCTGGTTAGAGCCAGTTTGAGCTGTTCTGTGAAGGGAGTAGTACACACCTGTGTAGGAGATCTTCAGTTTCTTGGCAATTTCTCCCATGGAATAGTCTTCATTTCTCAGAAAAAGAATAGACTGACGAGTTTCGGAAGAAAGTTCTTTTTTTTCCTGGCCATTCTGAGACTATAATCGAACCCACAAATGCTGATGCTCCAGATATTCAACTAGCCTGAAGAAGGCCAATTTTATTGCTTCTTTAATCAGCACAACAGTTTTTAGCTGTGCTAACATAATTGCAAAAGGGTTAGTCTTTTAATACAATAAACTTGGATTAGCTAACACAATGTGCCATTGGAACACAGGAGTGATGGTTGCTGAAACTGGGCCTCTGTACACCTATGGAGATATTCCATTAAAAATGAGCCATTTCCAGCTAGAATAGTCATTTACCACATTAACATTATCTAGACTGTACTTCTGATCAATTTAATGTTATTTTTTGTTTTCTTTCAAAAATAAAGACATTTCTAAGTGACCCCAAACATTTGAGCAATACGAACGTTATTGTGCTTTTACTTTTGGTAAAATGTGGAAACTTTACAAAGACACACCAAACCTTTTGTCCACAATTCAACGCTACATGTTCCTGTCTCGCTTCCACGTCTTTCCAGCTGTGAGCTGCTCTCAATGACTTCAACTTAAAAAAAATCAAGTTTGCTTTCGTGCATCAGCATACAGACATCTTTTTTTCATTTTCAACACTGCGCCACTCAAATGTGACATATTATTAGTAAAAAGGTGTAAAAGACAGATGCAGCTGACATTATAACGCGTCCGTTTCACCGTTTAAAAGTTAATCTTGACTTGTCGAAACAGTTCAGCCAGTTACGGATTAATTAAACCGCCATTTTTATTCCAGTTGTTACAAAACGAATGTCAGCGCGAGCAACCTGACTCGGTGTTCACGAGACAACAAAACAAACCGCTTTAAGCTAGTTTTCAGGGACGAGTCCTTGATAACACAGGTGTATTTTGATATTAAATGACTTCAATTTAAATGACTAAAGAAATTTTGTGCAGAGCTATGAAGATACTCACCCACCACACTGACTGGAAAGTCCCGAGTTAAAGGAGAAAGTGAAAGAGACAGACAGGGTGCGGACCTCTCTAAACTCCCGGGGATGTTAGCCAACTTTTCTGCTGGTTTAACTGGACGTTTCTTTTATCCGCTCACTGAATATCTGCGTCCTGCTTGAGCTGCAGCCCATTCTGCGTCAACACGTCTTCGTGGCTGCACTCGACAACAACAACGCCGTCGAAAACAAAGTCGCCGTTTCGTTTCCTGAGAATCAAAAGTGAAAGTAAAGCGGGACAGAGAGTGAGGCGTCCGCAGCGATGGCCGACGCGTACGCGTACTCTCTGCTCGTCGAGCTCGAAGAAAACAACGTGCCAAAACTAAAAAACAAATTGGTGAAGTACTTTCAAAGCAAGAAATCTAACGGTGGCGACTGTGAAGTGGACCATGAGAATGGCAGCAGGACAGCGGTGCTGCGCTTCCGCAGAGAGGAGGGTAAGTCTTGCCCGATGAACCGGAGCGTGGCTCACTTTACTTTTACTTTACAAAAAGTAACACACTTATTATCTAAAGACGTCTTTTCCTGAGAGTGGTCTAATGTGTTTTGTTCTCACAGACCAACGAAATGTTTTGGGGAAAGAGGCGCATCAGATCAGTTTGGATAAAGGCGTGTTGAGGCTGACAGTTCGCTTACCTAAAGATGAAGCAACGCAGGTAAGTCGCGATTAAAAGTGAAAAAGTGTGTCCGTGTGTGTTTATGTTCGAGGTGTCCAGAGGAGGTTATTCCTGAGACCCCACCTGAGTAGGTTCCTGTAGTTTCATTTGTAAAGGGTGTGTTACAGGGCCTTAAGCCCTTTACTGTAGGCTATATAACATTCATTTCCTGTCCTAACCTCAAATGAAATAGCATTTGCTGGGTAGGCTGTTCTTGGAACTCCTTCTCTAATGGCTCTGTTGTTCTCCTCTCAATAAAAGACAAGACAAAAGTTAGAAAGCTGTCCCTGTACAGCTCCCATCGCGGTAGTCACGTGACTAATCATAAACCTGAGGCTGTGCTGCACTGGATTCCTGTTCAAACCAGCTGACATTCAGGGCCTTGTGCTGTATGAAACTGGTTACCTGAGATACCAAAGTGATGAAAAAAGAATCTGCCTAAAATATTTTTTTCTTATTCTATACAGGGAGCTCCATCTGCTAAAATCAGCAAGAAATGTAAGTTCATTTTATTTTATTTTCATTTAAACAAATACCTGACAGTGATTTTTGTCAAAGAAGATTAAATGTCAAGATTGATATGTGTTTTGATGTGACCACTGTACACAAACACACACAAACACACACACACACATATGTGTTCCATTTGTTTATCAGTCGCTATCGTCTCGCAAGGAACGTTCTGTTAGATTTGTGTGCGGATTTAGCCCCTAATCTGGAAAGGAAGACACGCTGTAATCACGCACCCCTGTTTGTCCAAGTTCTGTCCACTTTGGGATTCCTCGCTACTGGGACATTCCAGAGGGAAATGAGTGACAGGTCGGGTATATCACAGCCATCATTCAGCAACATGTTTTTTTTCAGCTACATGTTTTGCCCACGAGATACATGAGTTTCCCATTTACAGCTGATGAACAGGCGCGCATCAAAGCAGAGATTGTAAGACAGGTGCTGTAAATTTTAAGTTAATGTGAGATTTATAGATCACCGGTGCGTAAGTTACAAATGGGTTTCTTAGAACCTGCGTAGGTACGTTTTTTTTTGCTCAGGATCCTTTATTAATCGAACGTAAGCACACCGTTGGAAATGATCTTAAGACTAAGTTCAAGTATAAATCTAAGAACATTTTTATAAATGAGGCCCCAGGGGTTCTTTCTGTTATTTTTCTGCAGTCTGTCTTCTTTTCCCCCTCTCCTCTGTACATTTCCCCTCCAGTCAGCAGTCAATATGGACGAAGAGAGACTGATTGCATTGTAACACCCACAGTGGAGGTCGGCACCTCCACAGCTTGCTGCTGCAGACAGCTTGAGGAGCAAGAGTGAAGATAAATCCACTCTTTAATCCCAAAAGTTTGAAAAATAAACTCTGAGCTCTCCTCCTGCCAGAAAACGGCTCTGGATCAGAGCAGAATCCGGTGTGACTCCAGGTGTTTATTACTCCTGAAGCTCTGGCTCCGCCCTCGGCTCTCTCCTCTAAAGCTCCCCGGTGCTCAGCAGCTGTCTGTTGGCGAGCAGCGGCTCTGTCTCCCAGCTGGTCCACTCCGCCCCGGTCCTCCCCACACGACAATCTGCAAAGCCCCGCGATACAGGCACATTTTTTTTCACTCAACTTGAATATTTATTATTACTATTTATTTATGGACGGTTTTAGTGAGTTTTATTTTGTTCCTGTCGAGTCTGAATGAAGTGTGCTTTGCAATGATGATGGTGTTTCTGGTTAGGGGGTGTTGGGAGTCACTCTCATTCCCAGGTCGTCAAATAACGACGCTGTCGCTCACTCAAGCTTGGATCACAACACACACAGAGGGAGTGTGACTTCATTCTCTGATCAGGATGCCATTACTCCACTATATCTTTACATAGCAAATAGGTGTTTGCTGCTATTAATGTTCTGAAGAACCTTTAAGTGGTCATACTGTACAGTAGGTGATATCATATCTTTGCATGTTGGCTAGACGGCCACAGAAAGCAGAAACAACATGGAGTAGTGAAGTCCTTAAATCAGGAACTGCTGTGTGTGCTGGAATCTTGTTAATATAACCTTCATGGTTTTGCTGAGCCTTGTAATGTTACAACCTCAGACAACAGGCAGCAGAGGAAGGACCCAAGTGCAGACAAGACAGAAGCAGAGCTTGAAGCAGATCAAAAGCTGTTTTATTGCTGGCTTACTGGCAGGTAGACAGGCAGGATCAGGATAATCAAGGCAGGCATAAAGTCCACATTAACTTTTACAAACTGGCAAAGAACAAAACAACATGACCGGTATATATAGTGAGTGGCTGATGAGGGATGAGATGCAGGTGAGGAGATGGGCGGAAAGCTCAGGTGAGGAGAATGAGATGATTGTAGTGCAAGGGGGAGTGGCTGGATGAGGGAACAGAGGGGCAGACTTTGACATGTAAGTCTGATGCTGTAAAACTGTAAAAGTTTGGTTTGCTATTGTGGCCACATGCTCTGTGGTCAAATATTATCTGCCCTTTTAGATCTGTGTTACTCCCACCCAAACCAGACCTTTGTGTATATTTTCTGTTTAAGATTTTTGTGAAGTTTTATTCAATTTATTGGGTATTAGTGCGTAGTAAAACAAGAACACTAAAACCTGTATTTAAGATAATTAACATACACTCAAACATGCATACACTGTTGCACATTGGTATCAGCGGTATCAAATGTAACCATGTATTTATCAGGTAATAATGTAATGAAAGCCAAGGAAGCAGACATCACAAGCCTTCAGCTAGACAGAACACAAAGAGTGATGCAGCACCAAGCAGGCCGCCTCCAAAAAGCATGAAGTTAGTCAGGAATAGACTTTTAGATGTTGTATTTTCCCTCAAAGGCTTATTTGTGGTGATTTACTCTTTGGAGGTGGGTGGAGGGTAGGTGCACTCAAGTGAAATTCGATTGACTGGAAAAATGTCTTCCTTACAGCACCTGGGAGTTTGCCTGACTGATTTTCATTTCCTTCTTAATTCAAGAAGTCACATGAAGCTATTCTCAAGGTGCCTGTTGGCTTTTTGTGTTTGATTTTTTGAAATGATAGCTTGTTATTGTATTAAGCTGTTAAGCATTGAACCCAACAGAAAAGGCTGACTGTTTTTCAACCCGGACTATTTTTAATGTTGTTTCTAATCATACATTAAACAACTTCACTGAAACCTTCAGTTTTGAGAAACTATTATATATATATCTATATATATATATATAATATATAAAAAAAACATTAAAATGTTTTTTATTTGGGTGTCAGGAAATCTTTTTGGGTGGTTAACCTTCGTGTTTCATTAACAGCAGATGTTGCTGTCAACGACGAGCAACCGAGCACTGATGAACCCATGCCTGCAGCCGAAGCTCAGACAGAGGAGAAAGACAGAGACGATGAGTCGGCAGAGGAAGAGCTCTGCTCCACTTCGGCTGTTTTAGAAAATATTCCAGAGACGTTAAACCAGGAGTTTTTGGAGATGCTGGTGGAGAACGTTATAAAGGATCCAAACTCTTCGTCTGCCTCCCAAAGCTTCACTTTGGAACTCATTCCTGGCATCTCCTCTGCTGTGGTGACTTTCCAGAGTGGAAAAGGTACCCATTTAGTGTGTGTGTGTGTGTGTGTTTGCATGTGTATTAATAGTTCCAAAAAGCTCAACATATACAGAGGTTTTCCTACTACAAACATTTAAGGATTTACAAAAAAGCAACCTGCTGCAAAAATTTTTTTAGAATTAAACTTGTGTGAGAAAACATATTTGTGACACACCACACATTGATAGACAGCATAACACTAAGCTGAATTACACCAATAAATTAGCAAGTGGTGAGAAATGACTTGATTCATGCAGTTTCCCAAGCCAATACAAAATGTCTGCTGTTTGCCAGCAGAAAACACAGGTGCTAGATGTGTATGCCAGAATCTACGCTTATTGATCAGCAATGCATGAATAACAGAACCTGACAAACTGCTGTCCTTACAGTATTATTAAATCATTGATGAACATAAAGATACCTTAAGTTTTTTTCTTGTAAACAAAGTTCTGTTTAAATTCTGTGTTTCTCACCAAAATGCATTGTGTGAATCAAATAAAAAAACTTCTCCACAGCACTACTAGTGGTCAGAAACTCCACAGGGTACCTTTTAATAAGGCAACATTGTGGGTTGTGTTACCTTAAACCAGGTGTTATCATCTCACTTCTCATGAAAATATTGTAGGGCTTTTTTTCCTAATGCTTTTTCTTTTTTTAAGACCTAAAGAGCTGTTTATTGTTTGTGTTATTTTATGAAAGTGTTAGTGCCTAACTACCATAACCTTTTCTCACAATCTCACAGAAAACACCAATTTCGTGACAAGATGCCCCCAAAACAGGACGTTCACGAAGAAGGGACTATCAGTGCAGCCTCTTGAGCCCACAGAGCAAGTTGTAGTTGAAGACATAAAAAATTTTAGTGAAGATCTCCTCCGCCTTTATTTTGAGAATGCAGGTGGAGATGTGGAAAGTGCCGTGCTTAATGAAGTGGAACAATCGGTCATCATCACCTTTAAAGACCGTAAAGGTACTGCAGTTACACTACATATTAAATACTACTGTGTGAATGTACATGTAGTATAACAAACATCAGAGATTACCGCCTTTAAATGACTTTTAGACAATGTGACAATGTAACATTTGTTCATACATTTCTTCCCCATAGCTGTTCAGAAAATCATGAAGAAGAAGCATCACATCAAAGAGGAAGAGATCAGAGTTTATCCCTTTTATAAATCTTTGGGAACAGCCCTCTATGGCAAAGACAAGCCGTCACTTAAACTTCCTGCTGCTATCTCTGAGCCCATTGACAAGGCTGTCTGGAGATACCTAAATGGCAATCAGTCAGCAGCGGAGACCATTCATAGTGACTTGGAAAAACACTTCTGCAATGTAAACCTCCACCAGCCTACTGTGTGCTTGAGCCCCATGTCTTTACTACTACAGAAAAAGGATGCCAAAGCCATCATCAAAGAGTGGAGGGATACTGTGAAGTCAGCCTTTGCACAAGCTCTGTCAGCATACAAATCCCTGAAGCTTCATCCAGAGTCAGAGGTGTGGGAAGAGTCTGAGGAGAAGGTCAGACAGATGCTACTGAATGAGAATGTGGTTGCAGTGCCTGATAAAGCCAGTGGTGTCTTATCAGTGGTTGGCCTTGTGGCTGATGTCAGCAGACTAGAGCAAACGCTCCGTGAAGTCATGAACAAGATTGTCAGAAGAGTGCAGAGGGAGAAATCGAGCGTAAGCGAAGGGATCAAAGTGCCACCGTCAATTTTCCACATCCTGTGTCAAGATGGTCTTCGGGACAAGCTGCTACATGTGTACCCAGAACTCAAAATGTCATTTGGAAAAGAGAGTCCAGATTTGATCATAACTGGCTTAAGGGATGAGATCAGTGCAGCAAGCAAAGTTATATATAACGCAATGTTGGCATTAAAACGTCAGAATTTAGAAATAGAGAGCTTTGTGCTTGACTTCTTGAAGGATGAACAACAAGAAGAGCTTACAAACGCTCTCCTCACATCTAATGGCATAAATGCAGCATTTGAGATCAGCGCAGTCAGGGTGCAGCTGCTTGCTGTTTACGACAAAGATCTGAATGATGCTGAAGACCATCTGGGAAGGCTGCTAATATCTAAATACATTGATGTTGAAGACAGTAATGTCCTGGTGAAGCCAGAGTGGCAGCAACTGGTCAGTCAGTTAGAGAATACCAACAACAAGTCAAGCAGGAGAGTTCGAATCCACACCACTGATCAGCGAGTTGTGGTTTCGGGCCACAAGGATAGTGTCATACGAGTTAGCAGTGAACTTGAGGACTTCTTAATGCAGAATGCTCAAGTTGAAGAAACTGTTGTGGTCAAGCCCAACGCCATAGTTGAATACATTAAAAAAGTCGACACATCTGGGTTGGAGCGGGTGGAAGACAAAGTGGTGGTGACTTACAGAAAGGAGGCCATCTGTCTAAGTGGTTCTAGAGTTGATGTCACAGAGTGCAAGGACGTGGTTGAAAACTTGGTCTCTTCTGTGTTCTTTGAAATTTTTAAAGTCCCCAAGCCTGGAGTTAAGAAGTTCTTCCAGGATAAAGAAGCCATGTATGTTTCCTCACTCCTGAGACAAAGTGGCTGCCTGGTTCAGCTGGTTGATGAGACTAGTGGTGAACAGGAAGACTTGGCCCTTAGTCAAGAAGGAAAACCTGTGTACCAGCTTCAGACAGCTGATGGAGTGGAAATAGCAGTTTGCAAGGCAGATATGTGCAGCTACCCAGTGCATGCAGTTGTCAATGCTTCTAATGTGGACTTGAAACTTAATGGAGGTCTTTCAGCAGCACTTCTTAATGCTGCTGGCCCTCAGTTGCAAGATGAATGTGACAAACTAATTAGCTCGAATGGACAGCTCAAGCCTGGAGACTGTGTCATAACTGGTGCGGGGGGGCGGCTTTGCTGCAAAAAAGTCATCCATGCAGTGGGACCCAGGTTTGATCCAGCTAAACCCCCAAAGGCTGTGGCGCAGTTGAAAAGAGCAGTTAAAGGAAGCTTGGAACTTGCTGAAAAGCACGGCTGCACTTCTGTGGCTCTGCCCGCCATCAGCAGATCCCTGAACTTTCCTCTCAATTGGTGTGCAGTCACCATCGTCAAAGCAGTGAAGGAACACTGTGATGACAAGTATGATGACAACACCCTGAAGAGGATCCATTTGGTGAACAATGAAGACGGTGTTGTTCAGGCTATGGAGGCAGCTGTCAGACAGGAGTTTGGAAATAGCAGTGTCAGTCCTTCTCAACAAGGTCTCCCTACCAAAGCCATCAAGTCTCCACTTGTGAAACACGTCGGATCTGACCCAAACTGCTTGGGTCAAGTGCAAACCAAAGAAGGCTTGGGCATCACTCTTACGAAAGGAAATATCGAGAATGCCATGGTAATGGATTTTTTATTCTTCTTCACCAAGCACAAACAATTAATTTAAGAATGAAACATTCCTTCAGAGGGACTGCAGACTACAAGAATATGTAGCATTAACTATTGACCCTATCCGCTAGCTCCAGAGTATCCCCGTAATTGAATGTGGTCTCGTAGGGCTTGACTGATTCTTTTCTGACTGATTCTTACAGCACTGATTCTCGGGTGTGCTATCATGTAAAAATAGATGTTGTAAAATGAAGAAGATGCTACTGATAACATTCTGTTAACTCTCTTAGACGGAGGTGACCGTGAATACCGTGTTTGAAGATCTTAAACTGAACAGAGGCGCAGTTTCAAGTGCCATCTTTGGTGTGGCTGGAGCCAAACTTCAGCAGCTGGTGAATGCAAAAAACACTACTGGAAATGTCGGTGAGGTCATTGTTACTGACGGCTGCAATCTGAAGAGCAAACAAGTCTTTCACGCAGTTACACCTCATTGGGACAATGGACAAGGCGCAGCTGAAAAGGTGAAGTGTTATCATGTATATTATGTGTTAAATGACTTCTC
>NTHP01000366.1:327006-346160 GCA_003416845.1 Oplegnathus fasciatus | reverse complement strand
CTCAGATCTACACTTTTTTCTCTTACATTTCTCTTCATATCGTGACCAAACATTATCCTGCTAATTTGTATAACACAAGACATACTGCCTTCAGCTACTGTCTGCTCTGTTTGAAGTCACAAGTCATGTCTTAGTTGCACCTAGATATTAATGTCATTTATGCTTTGCCTTCCAGACCTTGAGTGGCATTTTCAAGGATTGCTTGGGCAAGGCAGAGGACAGTGGTCTGACCTCCATATCCTTCCCCGCCATCGGCACTGGAAACCTGGGTTTCCCAAAAGACCTTGTGGCCTCATTGATGTTGGATGAAATCTTAGAGTTTAGCAGTAAGAAGCAACCTAAGCACGTGAAGAAGGTCGTGATCATCCTTTACTCAGGAGATGCACGGACTATCCAGGTAAGGATGCAACAAGTGTTAAACTAAAATTGAACAGTGAAATGAACTTTTTAATCCTGGTGGATTTGGTGACACCTGTGGTTTATGTCGGGAACAGTAACAGAAGGAAGTCTCCGAATTCCGGTGGCAGCAAAATTCTTTGCAGCTACTTTGTCAGAAATCCAAAAGAAGAACAACTGATGTATCTGTTCATAGTGCAGCCAAACAAGTCTCTGTATACACAACAGCAAGGTGCAGTAAGGGATTTGACTACCTTGCTAAGAAGTTGGAGACAAATTAGCAAATTAGCAATATTAACCAGTAATAGCTCACTACTACAGTACTGTTAACAAAGAGGCAATTAAGTCTGTGTTTCTTCTACTTTGCTGTGATAGTTGTGAGTGTTTTGGTATCAGGTATCTCTTTGATTTTGTCTCCAGGTTTTTAGTGATGAATTTATGCAGAAGTTCCCCAGTGCCTCAGGTAGTCCGGTGCCCACGACTTCCTCACAAAGTCCAGGTAGGCAACAGTGTTGCAACATTTTAATGTGCAATTATAATGTAACGAGTGCAGTGCCCGTACAACACGTGCCTGTTCGGAACGGGCCCATTGCTGGGACTCCAGTTGAAATATAATTTTTCATCTGTCACGCATGCGTACGTCTAAAATGGTGGGTCTGGAAATGCCAGGGCTCTCCAGCTCTGCAGGGCGATGCTTCTCGCTTTCTCGATCACTGCTCATCCAAACAACTTCACAGTCAACACTGCACTTCCTTGGGTCCTCAGCAATACACCCGCCAAGTGTGAGGTCCATCGGATGAACTGTTGCCGAGATAATCGAAGGACAGACAGACAGACAGACAGACAGACAGACAAATAACAGTTCTCTAAACAAACCTATCATTATTTAGTGAAGCACTTTAAATTGTCTATTTATACCAACAAAAAATTTATTTATTTTGTAATGATAGAGAACATCAGGCATTTATAAAGCTGAAACAGAAACTTTGTATTTTTACTTATTAAATGACGTAAAGGTTCTGTATATAACAATTTACACATATTAACCGTTTTTTAATCGTTTTTTGTTGCTAGTGTGTGAGCAGATTGTAACGACTTTCTTGGTTAGCTGTAACAGCCTGTAGACTGATATCTATGTAAAGGACTCGGGTCGGTTTTTTCCCGGAAAATCCAATGCAACACGTTCTCACTCCGAACTCGTCACATATGGACGCTTGGTCAGGACCCCTTGGCGTCACTTATCAACGCGCTGGTCATGGCATAATTTTTCAACATGCAGGGTAGTCCGATAGTCTGAAAGTTACATAGAGAACCGTGGTGGTTCTGTATGTAACTTGGTTCAGTAATTATCAAATTATACTATTTTTGAGGATAAAGTAATTGGTGATTTTAACAATCGCTAAAATTGAATTGAGATGAATAATTTTTGTTTTTGTTTTTTTTACTAAAAGCTGTCCCTACTGGGTTTTTGCACTGCTGTTAATTCTTAATGTGTGTCGACTGTCTCAAGGTCCCTTCTCTAAAGTTGTCTCGAGCTCAGGAATGCATGAGACCAAATTGGGAAGTGTGGCTATACAGGTGGTCACAGGAGACATAACCAAGGAGACCACTGATGTCATCATCAACTCCTCCAATGACAAATTCTCTCTTAAGTCAGGTAAATGATGGCCAGAACTGGAATGTTTCAACAATGCAAAATGATTATAATGTCAGATTCTTTAAGATTGAATTTAAATTAAATGTAGTGGATACTAATTTAAAGCTATGATACCTTTAAAATATCATACCTTTATTTACATGTAGGCAAGGCAACAGATATGAGATGTGAATCCCACTTACCACCAATCATGTCTTCCAATTTATATTTATTTATTTTTATCTTTCTCTCCTACAGGAGTCTCAAAGGCTATTCTGGATGCAGCTGGTCAGGCTGTTGCAGGAGAATGCCTTACCCTTAGTAAGGAAACAGTTACACCCCAAATTGACACAGTGTGACACTTTTCTTGGTTGGTAGTCACATGGATAAAGAGTCAGTTATTAAGCCAATTCTGTTGTCCGCATCATAACACAAGATTGTTCAGAAAGGAAGTGTTACCTAAATACACACACCCACCCGTGGTTGTCATTGTTCTAAGGTATTCAAATCCACTGTCTACACCTTTAGGTGCCCAGCCCAACCCAGGTATGATAATGACCCAGCCAGGCAACCTCAAGTGTAAGAACATCCTCCACCTAGTTGGACAGACGGACCCAGTAAAAGTCAACAGGGTGGTGAAAGAAGCACTCCAAATGTGTGTGAAAAACTCACACACTTCTGTTGCATTCCCTGCCATTGGCACAGGTGAGATTTATCAGCAAGTACTGACATATATCCTCAAAGCTGTCTCCGTTGATGGGTTTGTGTACATAAATAAAACTCGGAAATCCCACTTATAGATAATTTAGGGATTAAATTGGGTTTGCAATCAGTTGGGTTTGTACTTAGAAAGCTCCATTCCACAGAGCAAATTTGACAGAAATATAAGGGAATGATCATGTATGCATCTTATTCATTTAGAGACAATGACCACAGCCATTGCAGCTTGTTTAGTGTGTCTTTTACACTCTACTTTTATTCAGATAATGCTTTTCTGCCCTGCTGCAGAAATTGATTATCGCAAGAGTCTGTAATTTATGCTGCGTTTTAGGTCAAGGCCATGTACAGGCAAGGCAGGTGGCGGATGCCATGTTGGACGCAGTGATTGAAGTGTTGAGCCAAAACACTTCCAGCACCCTGAAGACAATCCGTATAGTTATTTTCCAACCACCCATGCTAAAAGAGTTCTACAACAGCATGCACCAAAGAGAAACCACTGAACCTAAAGATAAAGGAAATTTCTGGGGAAGTATCGGCTCCAAAATCAAATGTAAGTGTATGTACGGTGAAGAGAACTTTGGTGTTCATATACCTTAATTCATAATCACTTTTAGATGTTAAAATCTAATGTAGATCTTTGGATTTGTTCCTTCAGCATTCTTTATTGGTGGAAGTGCTGACAAGCCACAGAAAGAAGGGGATTTTGTCATTGAGGCTCTGGAAGTGGACCCTGCATGCTTCCACATCTGCGGCAAGACACAGGCTGGACTAGACTCAGCCAAGCAGTGGATCGACGACCTGATATCCAAAGAGCACGACAGCAACTGCATTTCAGACAACTCCATCCTTAGCTTCTCTGATGCAGACTACAAGCACATTACTGACATCCAGAAGACCTTGAACGTGAGCATAAGGACTGTGAGCAAGAACGCCCAAGCCTCAATCACGGTCGAGGGGCTCAGCAAGGACGTGCTCAAAGCCACCAATGAGATCCATGCCATGGTGAGGAAGGCGAGAGATGACGAGGACCTGAAGAAGAAAGTGGAGTTGGCGGGCACAGTGGCGGACTGGCAGTACCTGCAGCAGGGGTTTCAGTTTCAGAGTTTTGATGCAATGACCAACTTCGAGCTTGAGCAAGCATTGGAAAAGAATCTACCAAATGTGAAAGTTACAGTCCAGGGTCAAGACTACACAGTCACCATGCCAAGTGGACCTGCCACTGATAAGCAAGGACAAACCATAGAGATAAAGCGCATTGACAGACTAAAAGGTATCTTATCTTACCTGTGTCCTCTGATAAGTGGAAACATGTTAAATTGTCGCAACCCTGCTTCTGTGTCCTGCCTAACATCCACAATAATGCAGAAGAATCTGTTTATGTCTTCATTATGAAGCCAGAATAAAGTGCATTCAAACCAGATTTGAGTCAGTTAAATTATTCTTTTTGTAGCATGCTTTTTGCTTTCTGAGTGAGTACTGTATATATTGTTCTAATTGTTTTTATGTCACTGAATGAAGACGTACCTGAGAACTGGGATGCCATGCCAGCCAACACCTCGAGTCATGCCGTCACCATCAATCCTGGGACACCAGAGCACACTGAAGTCCAGAATCTGTTCTCGGCCACGTGCAAACAAACCATTATTAAGGTAGACTACACTGAACACACACTGTATGTAATAAATAATGTTTTAGCTGTCACATCTTCACTCAGGTGACATTAATAAATCAATCACATATACATTTTTTGATTAATCTAATCAAATGTATTGAAAAATACATTATATAAGAGAAGCAGTTAATATGATAGACATAAACCCAGAGCAGAATGTGTAAAGGTGTGCTTTTCCCTCCCGTTAGATTGAGAGGATCCAGAACCCGGTGTTGTGGAAGAGCCTGCAGATCAAGAAGCGTGACATGGAGCAGAGAAACGGCCACCAGAACAACGAGAGACGTCTCTTCCACGGGACCTGCCACACCACTGTGGCCCACATCAATGATTACGGCTTCAACAGGAGTTACGCAGGAAAGAACGGTGAGAAGCTTATGTTGAAAATCCCTATTGAAAACGTGAAGACAATTTCAGTGTGACAGTGTGGATGTTCTGTTGTTTCTCAGTGATTTCTAAGTATTTGCTTTGAACAAAACAAATAATATAAGGGAATTATAGCAAGCGTCTCACAGATTAGCTCAATAACTTTCTGCTGTTATTCCATTTTCAGCTGCTTGTTATGGCAATGGCACGTACTTTGCTGTCCATGCTAATTACTCTGCCCAAAACACCTACTCCAGACCAAATCAAACTGGGGAGAAGTGCATGTACCTCTGTCGAGTGCTGACGGGGGATTACACCACCGGGCAACAAAACATGATCATACCGCCGGCCAAGGGCAACAACTCCATTCAGATGTACGACAGCGTCGTGGACAAGATGGCCGGACCCAGCATGTTTGTTATCTTCCACGACAGCCAGGCTTATCCTGAATATTTGATTACGTTCAAGTGACACAGCCATGCACTGAGATAACAAAAATACATCCCTTACATTTGACACTGCCATACAACATTAACTTTAAAATTAAAACTCTTTGCTAGTCATCATCTGATTAATGTTTTCATTTTCACGTATTATATATATATTTGATTTGAACTTCCAATCAGTGCAATAATATAATGAAAGGTTTACATGAGGTTTACAAGCAAGCAGTAATGATCACAAGGGTTATTTATGGACCCATATAGTGCCTTGAAAATATGTCTGTGGACATACTATAGAATAATCATGCAAGAGGACATCAAAGAATGAATAGAAAATGAGAGGGTGGCTGAAGCAAATGTTTGCCTATGTCATGTACTGTGTAATTGCACTGAACTTTGTACACTGAGCTGGTTGTTCCTGGGAGGCTGGGGAAGGAAGTGCCTGCTCTGTTCCAGGAAGTCATGTGACAATGAGAGCTTATCTGTGTATGCATGTGTAAATCAGGTTAGCAATCCCGTTTGGTTTTGAAAAGAAAGTTGAAAGTTAAGTACCATTCCAGTAAACAAGTCTGCACAAATAAAGGTTAATACAAGCACACTCGACTGTTTTCTGTATGTTAATGTAATATGTGTAATTTAAAGTTAATTACTCAGTCTCTACATTTGTGTCCAGCCTTTTGTCTATCAGAGCAGCATACATAGTAATGTGAGTAGTTTTCACACATTGATTTACAGTCCAAACTAATGCCAGTTCCATTTTTCTTTAACAAATGTACATCCCTTTTCCATCACGTATCTTTGAACAACAGAACATGTCAAATCCCCTTTTCTCTATCTTTTATCTTTGGTTATATATAAACAATTAAATTACAAACAAAAATATACCCCAAACAAATAAATCAATAAGGATCCTGCTCATCACCCCTTGTATGGTATACCATTACATTTATATGTAAGCAAGAGAAGGGAAGATTTCCTACATCACCCAATGTTAAGTAACATGGTTAAACAGTTTCCACGTTCCCTCATAAACACTCAGATATTCCAAACCCATACAATACAGGTTCTGATAGTCTCAACTCAGACACCAATGTTTGGTTTATCACTTTTTCCCAACTCAGTAGTAGCTTTGCTAGTCATAAACACGTTCATAAACGTATACTCTTTTGCTCTAAAATTAAGATCCAGAAGGTATAAGTGAAATAAAAACGAGGGAATATAAAGCAAAATTTAGAAATATTATAATTATGGAGTTGAGTAAGTCCACATCATCCAGTTGTATTGAAGCATGCTCAACTGTGTTAATTGTTTGTGTCTGAGCCTCAACACAAGCTTCTCTTTAGATCCACTTTCTAAACTTCAAGTGTAGACTCTGAGATATAAAATAAATAAATAAATGATAAAAAATACACACACACACACACACACACACACACACACACACACATATATAGAAAGTATTACAGAATCACAGCTTTATTAAACTGAGGACCTCTGCTGGGCTCTCTGGCTCCACCTGCAGGTCGTGCTGCGTCAGTGCAGATCCATTTCCCCCTGGCTCTTATCTCCTGTTGCCAACATAATAAAGGTTGAGATTTGGGGCTTTGCAGATAACTGAGATGGTTCATCGCACTGCTGTCCTATCAGCCACAAGACGGTGATTTTGGAAGATTAACATTTACAATTACAAAGTCCTGTACGAAACTGTCCACGCTAATAAAAGAAAATTGATGTTGCTACTGTGGGGCAAAAAATACACTATAAAGCTATGAAAGTCACTGCAACAAATAAACAAATGGTCCCCTATAATATATGGTTGCTTTTTCGCTTTCATTTTTAGGGTGGAATTCTTTTTTGTTGAGCGCATTCCCCACCCATGGGCGCAGGTGTGTCTACCTGCCTTTTGGAAACGTCAAACACGGAAGTTTTTGGACTATCAGGACTCGTTTTACCACTTCAGTTATGGAGTGTGAACTAGATCGGCTTTCCTGTTGTCTTTTCTGTTAGAAAGTCGTGCAGAGGTGAACCGAAGTGAGCAAAAAAAAAAAATCTGTTGAGGCACTGAGCGTAAACAACTGTTCTGGACTTCAGGGACCAGGCGGGAGACCGACCCGATGGCATCCGCCGGACAGACGTTTCCAAGCGGGCCGGCGGAGGGAGCGGGGCTCGGGGAGAGCCTGTCGATCCACGGCAGCACAGAGAAGCTGAGCTCCTCCGCTGTCAACCGCGTCCTGATGGAGTGCTTGATGTACTTCGGCAGAGCCGTGTTCGTCTTCTACCCCGTGTACCTGACGGGGTACCTGGGCCTCAGTATCAGCTGGGTGCTGCTGTGCATGGTGATGGCCACTTGGTGGAAGAAAAATCGCCTGTGGAAAGACGCCCGGATCGGAACCGCCATCGAATTTGTGGACAATGAAACACATGTGGTGAACCAGGAGCTGCAAAGTGCCTTACAGATGGCATCATGGGTGTGTATTGTGCTTATATGTACCACCACACTTAACTGTTTGTCAGTGAGCAGCTTTACTGGGGCAATAGGTGTGAACTGCCCTGCTCGAGGGCACTTCTGCCCTTGCCTCTCTGTTGCCTTGACAACAATGCACTCTTATTTGCATGACATGCCAGACTTGGGCTGAACCTCTCACACTCAGAAATGGGTTCAGCTAAATGTGCTGTTGCTTTGCAGGAGGTTTGGCCTCTCCACATTTGGTTCCACCACACCCACTGAAACAGTGACTCATGGGGACTAAGGAGGGAGAGACAAACAGATGAGCTCCTCTAATGTCAGAGGAATGCACAGTGAATGTGACATCAGATTACATTTTTGTGTGTGCGAATTCCATTTTAAGATATGCAGATTTATGATTTCCACCCAATGTGAAACAGTTATATCAATGGATCTTATTGTACCCCATTTATAGGCCTTGAAAAATGTACTTGGGTAAGTTTTCCCTCTTTAGCATCAAAACTCACTGATGGTTTCTTTTGATAAGGGCTGGGCCCATCAGATGCTCTGTATTAGAACATGATTCCAAATCTCTGTTACAGTCCACAGTTTTGATGCTGCAGGGAAACGTTGGTAAGCCCTAACTAACACATACTACCGTAAGGAATGCTGTCAAATTTCTGAAATGGGAAAAAAAAATGTGCAGAATTTCTTTGAAGAAGCTGGATCCACCAGTCTAATAGGCACTTCATTGTTTCATTTGACTGGTTTTGTGTTGGCTGATTTTACTCATAATTCATTTTAAAATTTGCATGATGGATAATTAATACTATTAATACTGATTGTGTCTTCCATCAGCACCATCATGCATGCCACTATGTTGTCTGGGTTGGACGAATGTTTACAGACCCACTTCTAACCTCGCTATCATATTTCTTTTTGTCCAAGGTCCACTTTCCTGATGTTGAGAAAGTTGACTGGGTTAACAAGGTACAGTATCAGAATAAAGTTGTCTTTTATCTACCTCTTTCTGGGTTTCTGGTTTAACGAGATCCCAACCTGCAAAATCAAGTTGGTGTTTTTGATTTTTTGACTCAACAGCACACTTTCCACCCCGAAGGTCACACTGCCTGCATTTGAGTGTGTTCGATGTACATGAAAATGCATTGGCTGCACTCAAAATGCAGACCACTTGAACTATGGCAGTTGGGGTGGACGGGGTGTTAAACTCACCATTACTGTACTGTGACCTGGGCACACTGAGATGAATGGGCTGACAGCAACACACCAGTTTTCAACTGTATTGTTTCATTTTTCTACAAACTAAAACGTATGCCCTCAGTATGATGAAAAATGCTATAACAACAGTTTGATGCATAGAGCCTTTAAGTATTCCCTCTATTTAAACGTGCAAGTGAAATGATCAGACGATCAAGGCGTTTTCACATGCTCTGTTTTGCTCTGTGCGCTCAGGTGTTGGAGCAGGCCTGGCCTTTCTTCGGGATGTACATGGAGAAGCTCCTTAAAGAAAACATCCAGCCGGCTGTCAGGCTCTCCAGCCCTGCGCTCAAAACTTTCACTTTTACCAAGGTCCACTTTGGACACGTAGTGAGTTTTCATTCGTCCTCAGTTCACATCCATTTGTCCTCCATTATGCCTCTGACACTTTTAAAGCTGTTTAAATCCTCCTCATTATCACCATGTTCAGCCACGCAGAGACTGCTGTAGGTCGAAATGATGCCAGCACACACATATCTGATAGACTGAGAGAGTAGTGTCTCATTAAAGAGGTGGTTGAGGAGGTTCCCTTTAAAATGTTTTCCTAATTCCAGCCTCTCAGGATCACTGGAATGAAAGCGTTCACACATGAGGTGGATCAGAGGGAGGTGGTTCTGGACTTGAATATAAGGTTGGTTGGACACATTTCTCACTTCAGAGCTGTCTTGTCATTCGGCGTTAGACGTGTTTTGGTCCCTCTGTTCCGAGTTCACTGTAAACTCTGAACAAAGAGCCTGGTGGGACTGCATGTAGTTTCCCCTTACAGTCATTTACTTCTCACCAGCACTGTTCACTTTGCAGTTATGAAGGCGACGTGGACATCGACACTGTGGTGAAGGAGCCAATCACGGCTGGTGTTAAAGGACTTCGAGTGAGCATCTCATTTTTCTGTATTCTCTGCATTACATTATCATCATCATCACCATCATCATCGTCATATGTGTTTACTAGTCTGGTAAAACTGTCCTGAATCTTCCAGCTCCAGGGAATGCTGAGGGTCATTTTAGAGCCTCTTATTGGTGAAGCACCACTGGTGGGAGGAGTCACCTTTTTTTTCATTCGCCGCCCTGTGAGTGCCCACCCACACTTTCATTACCTCACTGTCATCAGTTAAGCTGTGTGATTAGCCAAGTTTAAAACTTCAAATATTTTTTCCCCAGACCCTACAAATCAACTGGACTGGCATGACCAACCTTTTGGACAGCCCTGCCTTCAGGTTAGTTTCCACAGAAACCCCCCCGACTCTTATAATGTCAATCCTTTCTCGATGTCACCCCAACATTTTGCTGTTTAGTTGTCTGGTTGTAAAGCTCCCTCATCTCATCCGTCCCCTTCCAGTTCGTTGTCTGAGGAGACCATCATGGACATCATCGCCTCGCTCATGGTGTTGCCCAACCGCATGTGTGTACCCCTCATAGACCAGGTCAAAATAGACCAGATGAGGTTCCCACTCCCTCGTGTATGTAAGATATACTTTCCATTCATCTTTTTGAAACTGTACCATTGCACATTTTAGGATAAAAGTCCCCCATCAAAATAAAAAACGTTAAAACTTGGATGTCGTTCTTGACAATTGTGTTCTTTGATATGTAGCTGAAGATTTTCATGTGAGACAATATTGTTAGTTTAAATCTTGCTTTCACTTCTCTGCTCCTCAGGGTGTGGTGAGGGTCCACTTGCTGGAGGCCAGAGACCTGGTGGCTAAGGACACATACATGATGGGTTTAGTGAAAGGCAAATCAGACCCCTATGCAACGCTCAGAGTCGGCAACCGACATTTCAAAAGCAAGACCGTCAAAGAGGATTTGCACCCCAAATGGAACGAAGTGTACGAGGTAGAGTAATTGCAGTTGCCCTGTGTAATTTTTGCTCATTTTCATGCTTTGGTTTCAATAACATGATTACTCTTTTATTCAACTTTAGGGCCTTTAAAACTCCTTTTAAAGCCCCAGAGATAAACTGAAAAAAGAATGATTGTTAAGCCTGAACAAGATAGTAATCCTGCATGTGCTGTGGTCTGCAAAACCAGCAAACTACTAAAATACCACCACACATTACCTTGTTTGTGAAAGGCAAAGCTAAAGACACTGATTTGCATTGAAGAGCTACTCAAATCACTGTTAGCAAGTCATTGTTTAAAAACTGAGCTTGTCTCCGGCATATGACGGTTTCTTCCAATTTTTGTTGACTTTCAGGTGTAATGTTCATCATCTAACGTCCCTTTTCTTTGTGTAATCTGCTCTCTGAATGCTTTAGATTAATAACATCCATCTTTTCTTTACCTGTGTGCAGTTTGTTGTCCATGAAGCCCCAGGGCAAGAGCTGGAGTTGGACCTGTTTGATGAGGACACGGATAAAGATGACTTCATTGGAAGGTAAGAAAGTTGGGCTAATGCTGTTTGAGTCAAATATACTGTATTCACTTTAGTATATACAAGTCATCTACGAGTTTCTCATCACTTATTACCATGCCACACACATCCCATCATGGCACTACATAACAAATCAAGGTCAAAGGAATTTTAACCTCAAGCTCTCATTATTACTGTTAGTATCTTGATTAGTGTGTAATTATAGGTTAACAGGGCAAATAATGAAAAATAAGCCGTACATCTGAGATCAGACCACAAAAAGGAAAGGGAAACAAAGACTTTACTCTTAATAAAGATGTCTAAAGTGAGCTGATGGCTCTGTTACTGAATATGTTGACTACAGTATTCTTTTTTTCCTGCTCAGGATGATCAAAAGGCATGATTTTTATCAACATAGGGGGGCAAAGGGGACAAAGAGTGTATACAGGGCCCTCATGTAAGGAGGGCCCACAAAGATACTAGAATGAATAGCTGTGGATGCAGGCAGGGGCCCATAGAGTATGGCTATGTACAGGGTCCAGAATTTTGTGCTACACCCCTGGCTGTCCAACAGTCTAATATGGCGACTTTGCCAGTGACCCAATTACTTATCATTGGTGGAGAAATCATGTGGGTTTCCTGGGAGAGACGCTAACTGGCAATGCACTGATAGATGGCCTTTAAGTATGTTGGCTGGTACAGTATGTTATATTCAAATTATTATTGTACAGTATAATAGCTTGTACCAACATGTTATTTTCTGAGTGGTGATGTAGATTAAGTGAAAATATAGGAGTACGTATGGTATTGGGGCTGAAAATATATTTGTTTTTAATGTTAGTTATCATTTTTCATTATCACCTTAGTTACCGCCTTGATCTCGGAGAAGTGAAGAGGGAGAAAGAAATGGATCAGGTGAGCTTTTATTTAATATTGTACACCAAATAAAGTGATTTGTGCCTGGTTTGTACTGTCTTTCTCTGCAGTAGGAAAAAAGTAGGACTCACAAAATGACTGCCAGCACTACAGGATAGTACAGTGTGCAGTGCTGTTTTAACTCCTTATGAAATATGTTGGTAATATCTTGAGTTTACAGCGTTTTTAAGAATGGAAATGTTAATGCTTTTCGAACCATTTTCACCAATATTCTGTTTAAAGTCTTTATATGAATCACCATGTTAATTAATGAATCTCCCTCACTGCTGTAGTGGTCTCCTCTGGAAGGGGTCCAGAATGGAGAAGTTCACCTCAAGCTCCAGTGGTTTTCCCTTAAGAATGACTCCAGCCTGCTGATGGAGGTAGCCTCATTGTTGCTTCCATTTCTTCCGTCAGAATTTTCTTGAACTTTTCTTGAACATCTTAACTGTAGGTTGCCCCTGCGTGTAACTTGACTTACTGGACCAGCAGCGTTGTGTAAATCATGTATTGCTCTCTCTGCCATCATTCTCTTCCAGTCTGCAGACGGCCTTGCCTGTGCCATGCTCGCGGTGTATCTGGACAATGCCTCAAACCTACCAGTAAGTGGCTTCTAACAGGGACTGTGGTTGTTGAGAGCAGGAGAGATGCAACACGGGTAGACAAATGTGCTGATGTGTCTTATTGTGTTTGTCTCCAGAAAGACCACCATGAGTTCACTGAGCATCAGAAACACGGGAAGCACTCCAAGGAAGCTCGGGTAAGCTTACAGTAATGCTACATAAGGCTGTGCTCTTATGATTATGCCAGCTGCCCTCCCTCCCCAGTAGTTGCTATAAGAAGGAGCTGGGCTGGCCTTAGGGACCCCAGACCCTCAGAGGCCCCAAAGGCCCCATTTTCATTGTGTCTCCGTTGGTTGGTTGTAGTTTGATTAATTGCCTTTTTTTGTGTGAATATTCACCACTTAAGTACAGTAGATCATATTTGCCCTTGAGAAGGTCAACACAATACCACAGACAAAAAATATACTGTATATCATACATGTAAATTCAAATAAACACACACATCAGACATGTATATATAAAAAATTAAAGCTACATACTACCTATTTAACAGCACTACATATACACTAGTCCTATAGTCAGTATATGTATGTCATTGCATTAATCAGTTCCCGAAACATGTGATAGGAAGTGTTTTAAAGTTAGGGTTAAATCAGGCACTGATCTAGCTTCTCTTTCACTTCACTGCCTTGCATACGATAGTCCTTTTTGTGTCTTGACGTCAGACAAAAGCCTCAGTCATATCAGATGTTTTCTGTTAGTGCTCCAGGTGTACTAGCTGGTATTTCCCGTTTGTCTGGTGCATGCCTGCCATTTCTTATGGGTGTGTTATTACCAGCTGGTGTTCATGTCGCTGGATTTCTTCCTCAACCTGGGGCTTGTTCAGGGTGAGGCCCCCAGCATAAAGAGACATTTTCTTGGTGAGGACTTTGTGGAGCAAATCAAACAGTCATTACATCTATACTCATTTGCCCTGTTTGTAAAGCAAATATAGGCCGATTTGTGTCTTTTGATTTTAAGGTTGCTACAGTACATAGGATAAATCAATAAATGCAGGTCACAGATCACTTTACAGTTGCCGTGACAAACTCAAACGTGGACCCATGTTATAAACCCCATCCATCTGGTAATTAAGGCAGTTATAATCACATGGTGAGAATTACTTATTGACATGTTTGGAGCCAGACTTGTCTCAATACAGTGTGTGGCCTGACTTGAACTGTCAGCAGCAGCTGATGCCTCTGGATACCCTCTGCTGGTCATTGTGTGAAAACACAGCTACAAAGCAAAGTGTGAAAGACAACACTGAATTTTCTCATGTGAAGGTTTCAGTATCCCGAGCTACATTTGTGTCAGAGCAAACATGGTTGAGAAAAAGTACAAAAAATAAGCTTGTCTTAAGAGTGGTCTGTTGATCTCCAGGAGATTCTGAGGAGAAACAAATCATTCTGAAGGGGAAACAGCCAACATGTCGAACATGTTTCATGAAGGTTATTGTTAAAACCTGCACTGTGTCTGCTTCAGCCTCTGCATTTTTCTTCCCCGCAGGAATGTTGTTAAATGGGGGTTAGCCATGCTCATGCTAGAATGCTAGCTGTGGCTAACAGCAGTAGCATTCACATTCTTCTCCAGGAATAATAAAAGTTTACTTCTGTGTTTTGCCAGCGTGAACATCTGTTTTATGTGTCCCAGGTGGTGCGGTGTGCAATGTATTTAGGGTGGTGGAATGCACAGCCTACCCCACCTGGAAGGCAACAGGCTGCTTGTAGACAAACTCCCAACGTTAGCTTGTTGCTGGTGGCCTTTTGTAATACGTGGAATTTTTTTGTGACAGAATTGTGTCGTATGGGTCCAGTTGAGATATCAAGTATCAAGTAGTTGCAAATATATTATTGATAATGGTGAGTCACTCTGCCCATTGCTAACTAATATACCTCATTGTTCCTTGTGTTTCACTGATTTGCTTTGTTTTCAGCTGACAAAGAGAACTGCCTGCCCCAACACCTTTGTGGAATTTTCCATTGATAACGATGTTCAGAAAAGCAAGGTACGGCTCTCACTTTGTTACGTTCACACGCCATTTTTCTCTTCAATTCATTTAATGAAATTAAATTCATATCTGTTAATTAATATTTATACTTGTTTTGTTGTATTTTAGCACCGTACAGAAGAGCAGGCCTGTAACTGTCGAACTGAAAAGTTTCCTTTCGAATAGTCTGTGTTGTAAAAATGTTGCTGTCACAAAACACACAACACAGTAGCTTTTTACCCGTCACTGTCTTCTCTGTCCACAGGTTATTTATGCATCTAAAGACCCGGTGTGGGAGGAGGGCTTCACCTTCTTTGTGCATGATGTCAAAAAACAGCAGCTCAGTATTCAGGTTTGTCATTTAATATTGTACACATCATACAGAGGGTTTCTCTCTGAAGAAGTGACTCAGCTGTTTAAAACGTTGTATCAAAAAACTTTTTTTTCTCCATGTTTCTCCAAGTAATCACTGCTGAAAATCTGAAAAATCTGAGTTGAAGTTGATTTGTTTTAGTGTATATTCCCACATTTTTCTGTTTTGATTGCAAATTGTCAAATACCACAATGTGGCTTCAAAATCACCATATTTAGAAATCATCCAGCTTATTTTTTGTATTCATCCTATGAACCTGTATGTGTCAGTATGTACTGCACTGACAAAAGACAGCTACCTGGAATTCCCTGTCATTTCATCACAGATGTCTCTCAGATGTCCTCAGGAGGTGTAAAACTTTTTCCATTCACTGCTTGAATCGTTTTAATTTGTGTTCTCGTGGTCCAGGTCAAAGAGCTTGAGAAGAAGACTCAGCTCGGTGTTCTCAACTTGCCCCTGAGTCGCCTCCTCAACACCTCCAACATGACTCTAGACCAGCGCTTCCCGCTGGAGCGCTCTGGAGCAAACAGCCAGATCAAGCTGAAAGCCACTCTCAGGGTGGGTACACAACGCTGGCAAGCACACACACACATTTAGTACATAGAAACTCACATTACACATACAGTAGATCAAGCACATCACATATTCAGTACAAAGATCTCGTATAGTAAAACATCATTCAGCTGCTTCCTGTTCAAAGCTCTTTCATCTTAAGTCCATTTTGCTACCATGTTCTTCCAGTTGGAATAACTCGCATGTTATTCAATCAACACCTATCATGAGAACTTGCAAGTGAGCTCTATTGCATTGATGTTTTTACATTGTGTCGCTGACATTAGCCATGTCTTCAATCCCACAATAGATTCTTACTGTGGAAAAGCCTCCACCCAAGATTATCCTCAATCCTCCTCCACAAGTCCAACCACAGACCAACGAAGGAGGTAACGCCCCCGAGCCCACTCCCTCCGTCGCTACACCCTCCAACCTCTTCCCCGATGCCCAAGCCTCATCTCCGAGCCGGGCAGCTAATTCCCAGAATGGCTTGAATGAAGACTATCCAACTCGCCGCCGTGGCTCCTTCGTGGCTTCTGAAACCTGGCGGTCGCCGTCTTCCCCATCAAACATGCGTCGGTATGACTCCCACAGCCTGCTGTCAGACAACTCCATCGCTTCATCGCGTTTCGACGTTTCAGAGGGAGCCTCGTATCCAGAGTGAGTCTAAAGTTCTTTTTCAGACCTTTTCGTGTGCTGACCTCTAACCTTTTTAAGTAATAAAAGTGACATTTACAAATGTTTTTATCACTATAGGGCCATCAGGAACCATCAGGGTTCATTTGGGGAGATCAACCTGACTGTACGCTATGCCAGCCTGAGGAACAAACTCATCATCCTGGTTAACTCCTGCAGGTACATCAAACAAATCCAGCCTCACTAGTGTTTCCCCAGCAGCACTAATACTGACCAGGAATATACTCATTTGCTGAGCTCAGCTCGGCTCTGAACACATTTTAGATCTCAGAACACAGAAATTCACATTTCAATTTCTGTGTGATAACATTAAAAAACAACTTTAACAGGTCCTTTGTAGAAATACTGAACATATACTTAGTTTTTGCATATATATGCCACCATCAAGTGATGTATGAGGCTGCAGTTTTTGCCTGGTATGAAGGGAAAACCAACTTAGCATAATTTCTTTTTCAGCCTTTGGTAGAACATCACACACAGTTTTGTATTGAGAATACTTATAATAGTCAGTATTTGCTTGGTTTGAATGCTGTGACTGAATCCAACATAATAAAAGAGGAAATTGCTGTAATTGAACATGCAAATGATTTTCTTTTCAAATTCATATGTCTAAGTTGTTCAAAAGAACTGTGAAAAAGAAAATGCAAAGCCAGCTATGATAACCCGTTGTGTGTACCTGTTGCCTACAGGAACTTAATCCGCCTCAGTGACAATGGCACAGACTCTTATGTCCGCCTGTATTTGCTCCCCGACCAATCCTGGAGACACCGCAAGAGGACACATGTCAAGAGGAGGACAGTCAATCCTGTCTTTAATGACAAGTAAGCATCCTGCATTCATCCTACATCAAAAGCAAAACTGACATTTTCATCAGTCCCCCCTCTGATCACCAACTTGAAGTAGTTCCTGTGTACTCAGAGGTTACGACTGTGTCTGGAACTTTCTGCCAACCCTCTCATTTCATCACAGGTTTGAATTTGATGTGTCACTCGAAGAAGCACAAGCCAGGAAGTTGGATGTGTCAGTGAAAAATGGCAAAATGTTCCACTCACGGGAGAGAAAGGACATTGGCATGGTAGGTAATGCTACTTGTGATAGACTTGTGTCTTTGTTCCTGACACAAGATTTCAAAGGCTATCGGCAGTTGAAATGTTGTTAGACAGTGTCATTGGTGACACAAATATACAGCCCACTTTGGCTCACCATGGTTCAATGTTGTGAGTGTTTTTATTTCATACATATACTGTAAAACCAATGTCTTGACCGCTGTAGTTGTCGTACTTTTCCAGTTCTCAGTCTGGGTATTTGAACTTTCTGCTTCTGTCCACAGGTATTGGTAGATTTTTCGCAGTTGGATCTCGTCAAAGGCATCACAGAATGGTATGGGGCCCAGTTTTTTACTTTTCCATGATTTGAGTGAAACAGTAGCTGCAAAAAAATCTTGGTGTTTTCTTCTGAATGGAACACAAAGTTGAGTTTGATGTGTTATATCAGACCTGAGCTGAAGTATGCTGAATTGAAGCACCAATACTTCCTACCGTCATTGTGTACATTTCCTCACACACGTTACTTTGTTCAGGATAGAAAATCCTGCCCAACCAGTTGCTTTAAAAGTATAGTTCGACATTTTGGGAAATACTGTTACTCACCTTTTTGCAGAGAGTTAAAGGAGAAAATTGATACCACTTTCAAATGTGTACATTAAAATGAAGCAGACAGTTAGCTTAGCCTAGCACAAAGGGCAGACAGCTAGCCTGGCTCCTCCAAAGGTAGCAAAATCCGGCTACCAGCACCTATAAAGTTCACTGATTAGCATGCTGTATCTTCTTTGTTTAATCCTTACAGGGGTTATGTGCTGGTCTTGCCGTCGACTCTAGGAAGTCACTGTGCCCAACCAAGAAATAGCTGGGTCAGGCGGATTAAACAAATGAGATGAATGTGTTAGTTTGTGACCTTTAGGTAGGCGTATTTGGTTACTGTTGGACAGAGCCAGGCTAGCTTTTTCCCTCCGTTTTCAGCCTTTGTGCTAAGCTAAGCTAACTTAGGCTCTAGCTTCATATTTAACAGACAGACATGAATGGTATCGATATTCTCGTCTCACCCTCGGCAAGAAAGCGAAGAAGCATATTTCCCAAAATGTCAAACTATTTCTTGAAGTTGGTCACAACAAACATCCGGTTGGGAGGCAAAGACCTTTTTTGGTAGATATAATCATGCGTGGAAATGTATGTGGGGAAACAAATGGCTTATTTGGTTCAAATATAATTATGTGAATATTTAATTTCTCTTTCCTCTTAAGGTTTGAGCTCACATTGCCTGGGCTGAAGAAATCAAGCTAGTGGGCAGAGCTGTAAAACTTGCTGTTTGCAGCTTAAAGAGCAGCTCCTCAGCCACTGCAGGGCCAAATGCAGGCCTGATAAATGCTTGGAGAGTTGCCTGTTCCTTTGTCGTCCTTATCATCGCGGGCCAGAGTTGAGTTTTCCAAAAGCAGCACTAAACCCATCTCAGATACTGGACATGTTTGGTACTGTATGTCAAAGTGTGTAGATCACAGGCACATACAGTAATATTCCAAACCACACCCTCACTTAAGGTCTTACTTGGAATAAAATGTTTAAGAGCACCATGTCCCACGTACAGATATCCCCTATGATTTAACAAAATATTCAGAACAAAACGTACTGTTCTAAATTATCTTGAACAGAGCAGACAAATAGCTGC
>NTHP01000366.1:297307-326688 GCA_003416845.1 Oplegnathus fasciatus | reverse complement strand
TGAGTTGATCTGAGCCAAAGTTATCCTTTTTTGTTTTCATGTAAATAGTTGTATTGATAGTTTGTATGTAATATAGTAAAAAGAAAAACAGAGTTGCTGCAATCCAGGAGAGTTGTTGCATGGTGAGGAAGGGTTACACATAACAACCACATATTCACAGCTGGAAGAAGCCAAATACATCTACAGTTTTGTGTGGGTAGCTGAGCAATTTTGTTGACTGCTAATTGTAAAAAGTTGAGCCAAGAATCTGATCTCGACTACTGGTGAGCTGTTTATCTGTTGTCCATTTCAATTATTCAGTAGCTGGAGAATTTATGAAAAGTTTTTAATTCTGGTGTTTTCAAATTGACACTCCAAATGACTGTTGTTTTCAGCTAACATTGTGATTTCAAATAAACATTTTCAAGCAAATGCATTTTGGATTTTTCATTTAAACGGGTTTCAATAAGAGTGACTGTGAGTGTGATTGGTTGTCTCACTACACACCAGTAAAGGCAGTCTATATGAGTTCCCTGTCTGTATGTGTAAGCCCTGAGTTGTACCCTGCCTCTTACCCAGCCCTGTCAGGGCTCCATATATGTAAAACATAAACATAAAATTACAGTATGTCCCTATTGTAATATGTATTTATATATGTTAGTTGGTGAAGTCTAACATATATTTACCAATTTACACCATCCCCCCCCCCACACTATAGCTTAGTGGACCATTCCATCACTAGGGTCGCTGCACACCTAAACATTCTTGTTGCTAGGGGCGCTGATACTCCTATGTCGAGACTCGAGGTATTCCACACAACATCAAACACTGACACAGAGTTACCACAGAAGGCATTTTAAGGCAAAACACACGAGGGGTAGTGATATATAATTAAACATTAATGGCACAACTCACCTCTTTTTAAAGTTTAGTTTAGCTCACTGTTAGCTAATACTCTAAAAGTCACGACAGAACCACTTTTACCATTAACGTTAACGTTACACTTGATGTAATGTCGACAGAAACTGTATCAATGACTTGCTTCCCTTGTGCTACTATTGACAAACAAAGCGTTATTTACACCACAGATTCATGCACAGATCACAATATCCGCAACTCCTGCTGGTGTTAAGGAGTTCACGCGAGTTCACCTTTGCTTCCTTAGCAACGGCCCTAGCAACGTCACAGGGGTTTTGTTGCGCTAGCGTTAGCTTGTAATAACTTTGAAAAAGTACCAACATGAGTTCAGCCAGGAAGAAATCAAATATTACAGATAGTGTAGCATTCTTACCACCAGATCCACCACAGGTAAGTTTAGAAAACATTGAGTGCAATTTCGTTAACGTTACCGAGTTTGGAAAACGCGAGGCTGTTTTAACTGACTGTTATCTGCCACTTAACCTTCTGTCCATGACACAAGTTAAGCTAACTGTTTTTTAGTTAGCCTACATACCGTTTAATGAAATGTGGACGCTTGACAATAAAATAACAAAAAAACAACAAAAAAAGTTAGTGTCTTGTCTTAGTTGCTTGCTTTTTTTTATCCTAACACCTCTCAACCTATTTATGAAAACCAAACTAATGGTTAACTCCATTATCCAGGTCCACAGAAGACAGCCGTGGATGGAAACAAAACCTTCATTTTCGCTGTATCCTCCACTCAAGCAGAAACCTCAAGGAACTGAAGCAGCTGTGAAAAGTGGGTTCAGTGTTCAAAGTTTTGAGTTGGTCATAGTTTTTCACTCAGCTAAAAAATATTGGTTTTATGCCAACTCAAACATCAGAGTTATGATTGCATATTCTGAGATACTGCTGTATTATGGTGATTCTGTTTAAACTGTTTACCCCGTGTGTGCTGTAGGAGATGGGCTGACTGAAGGGGCAGACAGTAGACCAAGTAAAAGTTATGGCAGAGACCAGAACCTGCTCCAGAGCAGAAAGGCAGTGCAGATCCCTGGGATCTCCAAGCATTGCAGCAGCAGCAGCCGCATACAACTCAGTCAAAAGCACAAGAATCTCCGTGAAACTCTGGTTAAATTCATATGGTGAGTTTCACTACTTTCGTTACAATGTTTTAAGCTAAATTATATATCTGTCATGATAAATACAATGTGTTTATCCATTTCTACATCCTCTATGGTTTGGCAGAACAGGAGGGGACATGACTAACTACATAACTACTTAACCACTTAAATGAAATTAGATGTTGACATTCGTTTGCTATAAAGTATCAAGGCAAAACCTTTTTGAAGGCAACTTTGTACTGTAAACCATAACTAATACCAAACCACTGCTACATTACACTGCTTAGCATAGGGAATACTGTGTGTATCAATGAACTGGCATTTATTGTGACTCCCATTTTGCCATTTTTTTCTTGTTGTTTTTAGCCAGCAAGAGGATGGGGACGGCAACTCTCCACCATGTGGCTCTCCCAAATTTACAGCAAAGGATAGCCGTGAAATGGTGAAATGCATGCACACTTGATACCATATATTATATCACAGGCCCTCTTTTGTTGTGTAAGTGCCCATAATGAAGACATTGTGCCTATCGTTCTTTTACATAATCATTTCAAGACACTTGATATGGTAGCCTTTTAAACACTGGTTTGTTGTGCCGGTCTTAGTGGTTGCGGTTGCTAGGTATGTTTCCTTTCTTAGTGCAGTCTTTTTTTCCTTAGGTAAAAAATATATTTTTGACATAGTTGAAATTCTTTGCCTATGCTAAGGCCAAGCAATAAAACTATGTACAGTGTTTTTTTCGTTTTAGCATTTTGTGTGCAGTGGTACAGTTGACACATGAATCAGTGAACATTCAACGAAAGTATAGCTTTAGCTAAGGTACACAGCAAGAAAAATGAAGTCAGCACTGGCCAGTGGAAAAGGAATATTTACACACTGAATCATATGCTCCACAAAAATTGAAGCTTACTCTCAATGAGGTACTGGATGTAGATGTTTTTCCATCATCCAGCAGTCAGCTCTGGCACCAACAAAGTAAAATTCCTGTCAGGCATTGTTTATTAAAAATGTCCTCACTGCTACTGAAAACGGTTTATAATTTTCTGTCCTGTCAGAGATATGACTACTACATCCAGAAAGGGATAGACCTGGAGAGTGTGGCTCCTCTGGCGGACTCTTGGCTGAAGAACATTCAGGAAATGGTCCCCTACCACTTGAGGAGCCTGAGCACACCATTGGAGCTGCTGGTTGATGAGATTAAGGAAGACTACTTTCTCAGCGTCAAGACAGCAATCTGTACTTAATTAAACTTAGTCACGCCTTTAAAATCCACACACCGTAATCAGAATTGAAACATTTATTTATACAAAACTGATGACTTACAAAATGCTTCTTGAAATTAAAATTAAAATGAATCAATGAATGATTTTTTTCATTCTCTATTGTATTATCACTGTTACCCAAAAATCTTTGGTGACTGGATAATTTGTAATGCAAAAGAATGTGATAATAAAATATTGTTTGTTTTAATATCTTTTGTTTGTGATTGCAGTGAAACATACATTTAGAGATTCAAGGGACAGTGACGAGGACAAAGTGAAAGATCTGCCCCCTCACAGACTTGAGTAAGTCAGCAGGACGTGGAGAATGGAGAATGTTGCATGTTTTTGTATGCTGTGTAGCGTGGCTCTCATGACCAGGCCACATAGAGACTCCTTGTTTTCTTTTGTACGAGGTAAACCTGAGTTTTAATCAGCAGTGACTGGAAGCCTTTAGAATTATGAATCAAATATTTTGCCAGAAGGGAAAAAAAGTCTGTTCTTCACAGTACCTCTGTTATCTTTCCCTGTCAGAGTGGAGGTACTGCCAAAACCATGGAACAAAGCCTTTGTCCATGCACGAAAGAGGATGAAGGATAAGCTTCACTCGATCAACCCCACTATGCTGAACGTGCTGTACTGTTGGCATGTCTGTTACAAGTAAGTATGCTGTTTGTTTTTACAATTCAAAATGAATTTGAAATAAAAATTTAGGTGTTGAGTGACTTTGTTGAACTTTGGTCAAATTAGGCTTTTTTTTTTATTTGTAGCTAATTGATATAAGGGATATAATATAGTTTATTTCTACTTAGAAGAAAGCAACATACCATGTTCAATCTTTTATTTTATGATACTTTAAAAAAAAAAAAGTCAGAAACACAACATGTGACAAGTAGACAGTAGTATCCACATAGTATGAAGACAATGAACCTTTTATTACTTATCATGGCAGGCTATTATGCATAAATGAATGTTACTCTAAATTCTATTAATCAAATTTGGTGACTGTGTATGCCATATATTATATACTGTGTATATGCTAACGGTATAACATAACAACAGTTTGAAACACCTTTTTTGCTGAAAATGAAGATATTTACACGGAGCAAATAATAAACACATGCATTATACCTCATATAATCATTTCTTGTTTTCACGAGAAATAGTTTTCCTGATTTCTAAGATTTCTGGGGACTGTTTTTCAGACCTTCCACACAGTATCTACAAACTCTCAAGCAGTTTTAGCAGATAATTGCTGCAAGTTTAACGGCATGGACAGACTTTTTTAAGAACCACAACAAAGTGTTCATGAATAGAATGGTATTAGACTGACCATTCAAGATGTTTACGTGTTTTTCTAAAGTTTGTGGCACTACTACATTACCCCATGTCACACACCTTTGAAAATGCAATTGCTGTAGTAGATCCACGTTTGCCTATTATCTTACGCTCCTGTATGACCTGCTTGCAGACATCTCCGTCTGATCGATGTAGAGGAGTTCCACAGCAGAGAGGAGTCCATGGATCTCTCTGAGTTTCAGCAAATCGTCACCAGACATGTTGATAATGCCAGAGGAATCCTCCTCAAAAAGTGAGTCCACATTATCACTTAACACCAAGATACATGTGCTTAGTTCTAACAGTCACAACAATCAAAATCTCGTCGTCTTTAAGTTACCGTCAGTAAAATGTTACATCAGCAAATACATGTTCTCCTCCACAACCCCCAAATGTTTTTGTAAATCATATATTTGAGTGCTTGCAAATTTCCTGTTTATCAGTACTCCAGAGATTTAGACCTGAAGCTGTATATCTCAACAATATTAAGTATATCTACCCAACCTTATGAAATGATTTATCACGTATATCATTATGTATACAGACCTCCACCCAATGCAAACTGTGGTGGTGCGGTGGTGCCTCACTGCTAGTAGTACTAAGAGTAAAAGCTAAAGGCAGCATACCTCAAATGTAAATATTCATCTATTCTGGGACATTGGTACCTTCTCAGCAAGAGCTGGGCTTACTTTGCCTCTTTTGAAACTTGAAATCAGCAGCTGTTAAGGTAACAGAGGAGAGATTAGCGTGGATCGGGGGATGAATTATGGTCATTTTGTGCAAAGAGACAGCATACCACCACTCATTCCACCTCTAAACCAACAGGTTACTTATTACAGTTGTCTCCTTTGCCCCAGTTTCCCCTCTGGTATCATTAAAGTTTCAGTTTATTATTTCATCATTTGACTATTTGATATTTGCATCTGTAGTTTGGGTAATAAATGCATATTAACACATTCTCTGACTATAACCTGCTGTTTTCTACACCAGTTGGGTTCCTGACGTGCAAAACATTTACTACCAGGGGTGCATGCACAAGCTGCTGCCTGCCTCCAGCAACATGGCCAAGCTACTGTCTTTCTTCAACTGTGCGGCTGCACTGATGACCTCCCAACTACAGAACCTTGCAATAGACTCAATGAGGGACTATACACACCTAATTTCCCAAGACCCGGTAGGAGAAGGCTTAAAAAGGCCAATACATTTTAGAAGAGTGGGACAGACGGAGCTGGAGAAAAATTCATTTTAATACATTTTTTAGATTTTGACCTAGATGAACAGGTGGACACTTAAAGTTGCACTCTTTTTCTGCCTTGTTTTTTACCTTGTGTAGCAGTCAGAGCGAGCTTATGAGCACCCAGGCTTTGTGCTGCATCTGATCCTGGAGGACAGGGAGATCAAGTTTGAGCCCGAACTCAAATTGTATGAGGAGGCCCTCCTTAATGTCTATGAGTTCATGCTCAGGTCTATCAGCATGGTGCCTCGTGTGGAAACCAAACTGTACCCTGAATGGGTAAGAGGAAAAGTTTGTGTGTGTGTCTGATATATACTCTCAGTTGCCAGTTTATTAGATACACCTAGCTAAAACTAATGCAGTTTAATACACCAGTCCTGTAATAAATCCTCCCGTCATGAAGGTTATAATGTTCAGTTTTAGTTGAGGCTGTTTTACAGAGGTGTTGATTTAACTTTATGATCATTTTGGAGGATGTAGTTTGTGGTGCTATTGCACAGTAGTTAATCATGGCATTGCATCCATCATCTACTTTTACCTCCAAACAAAAAATATAGTTTTCTGCTTGGGTTTATACTTCATGTCCTCCCAGCCAGGCTCCCAGTTTGGAAGCACCCTGAAGCCCATCATCCTGCCAGAGATTGTTCAGGCCCAGCAGGAGGAGGTGCGCAGGGTGTTCTGGGCCGAGTGTGTCAGGCCCACGGAGTATGTCCATGAGTATGATAAATATGCCACACTGGTATCCAAGCAGGCAGAGGAAGATGTGGAGCAGTTCCTCAGTGAGCAGCACACCTTCCAGGAAATTATGGTAGAGATGATACACTACCAGCAGCTTGCTGATCAGATCCAGTACACATCAACCAAGGTACTTGATCAGCAAGGTGGAACTCACCAGAAATGATAATGTGATGGCCATAAAAGTTATATATCACTTATGTATTATTTATATTTTATACAGTGAGCTGGTGTTATCTAAAGAAACTTAAAATGAGACTCACAAGAGTAGAATATGTACAATTCTATTGAAATTAAACAGAACAAATATTTAAATTTTATTGAAATTAGAAAGATACTTATACTTTGCTCATGTGGAGTGACAGCAATGAGGGTGCCAATGTTTCTTTACTCTAATTCCAATAATAAGTATTATTCTGCATAGAAACAACCTGAAACAAACAATCTGAAAATCTCAAAAGCAACAGTCTTTAAATCTTGGTGTTTTCCATAACCACAAATGTCTACGCTTATTTTAAAGTAATTTCTTAAATGATATCAGTTATGTTCCTGACCAATACTTTGGGCTTTAGGTGGTACGTCTTGGCATGTTTGAGGTTCAGTCCCATAAGCTTATCCACTCTCTGGTCAAGCGTGCTCAGGAGCTTCAGCAGAAACTGGTTACACAGATGCTACAGGACCATCAGGAAATCAACAACAAGTAAGTTGGTTCACACTTTTTCTCTACACACCCATGCATAAACATCAAAATGCAGCGAAAGCAAATTATCATTTTAAAAAAGGCTGACAGGGATTAACAGCTCTGTTTGACATCCAGTATACCACTGCAATATGCATGGGGAAGCTTCAGAGTTCAGACCTTAGTTGGCCACTCTGGAGCCTCAAAATAAACTTTGTCAGGTCAAAGGAAATGTACAGTGGGTTAAGCCCAATGTTAGCTGCTGTGTTGGTCTGTATCCCAATGGTGCTTCTTAGCTCCAAGCTGTGCCATAATGAGATAGTAAGTCTGTGAAACCCTTCGTATATGTCACTGAATTAATGTTCTTCCTCTCACAGGCTCTGTAATGAATTTGAAAAGATTGCAGAGAAGGCACTGAGCACACCACCTGACACGCAGAAACTGATGGAGCTTAAGGTAACTTCTTGTCTCACACCTCTGTCCACAAAACAGTTAGGAATGGAATTACACATTAAAGAGTCAGTGATAATAGATGAAAACTTAGCATTTTTCTTGTGGTTCTGGGTGCTTCTTATGATACGCCCTCTGGCTACCCTAAACCAGAGGCTACAGAAAGCCTAGGATATCTTAAGTTCTTTTCACACCTGCTAGCTTAGGACAGTGACTGAAGTACTACCCCATTTTTCATTGTTGTCCTGTACTCCCATTCAGGCCTACATGAATAAGGTGGAGATTACAGAGATGCCTCTGTTAGAGCAAAGATTGGCAGATTCCAACACAAAATTGTGTTTCCTGATGGACTTTATTACCCTCTCACCAATGGACATGGAGCTCAACACACGGACCATCCAGTGGCTGCAGCGTATGCCATCCGTCTTTAAGGAACACAGACAGATCATTACTGAAAAGACAGAGCAATATCAGAGCGGCCTTAAGGTCTGTGTTTCTACCAGCCTGACTGGAATCTGGATACTTTTGCATGAGAGCTGTAGAACTAAACAGTTCATGTGAATGTAAAATGAAAAACAAAAAACAAATACACGTTCATTGCTAGAAAACAAAGACTGCATTTCTGTATGTGTTTTCCAGCTGTGCCGTGATCGCTTTGTGGAAGAACTGGAGAGCTACAGTGTACAGGTGGAGGAGTTTACTGCCTTTGGTGAGCTGACGGATCTCAGCAAGTACTTGAAGAAATCCCAGGCCCTCAATGCTAAACTGGAGTTAGCCATGGAAAAGGTACATTAGGATTTCAATGCTTAAAGATATAGGAGTAGACAATAACGTGGTCAACTCTTAATCTGTTGCTACAGCTCTGTCAAATAAAATCTATGGAGAGTGACAACAGGCCGATTTTGCAGTAAATCAGAAGAAGAAGTTTAGTTATGATACCTAAACCGTGATAAAACATATCACAGCATAAAGTGTAAGGTGCCCTTTTGTGTTATGATTCAAGGCTTAGTATAATCTTTGATTTTAGAAGTACTTCACTTCACAAATTACATTAAAGAGCAGAGATTGTATGAATTGGTGATCATGGGTACACACGCTTCTGATTGAAAGATTTACATTCATTGTACTGTGGATTATCGCATTACATTTGAAGTTGAATTACACTATGTGCTTTCAAATCTTTAACCTCTAGAGGGCAGCATTGGCTGTTAAAATAACTTTTCTTTGTATGCCTTTATTTCTTTCTTTCTTCCTTCTATCTTTCCATCCGTACTTCTTTTTCAACTTTTCTGCCACTCTGGAAAGATAAATGATTTCAATCTAGAGGAGGAAGCCTATGGCTGGTCTGTGTCCCAGTACCCACAGCGTAAGAAGATCCAGGACAAGCTCACTCCCTTCCTGCGTCTCTATGAGACGGCCACTGATTTCCTAGACCAGTACGAGCAGTGGCTCCATGGACCGCTCTCGGGTGTGAACCCAGACAAGGTACCAGAACTTGGAGATTCCTTTGTTGATTCCTTTGTTATAAAGTTGGATATTATGTAAAAGTTTAAGTATCAAACCATCAAGCACTTAACAATGAGCAGGGACATCTTTTATCTTCATTACACCTTCAGTGCTGCTTAGAATGTCATCATACAAGTCCTGAACTGTATGTAATGGGATGTTGTGGGGTTGCTGGAGAGACAGATATCTGATTTCCAATTGTGCCATTGAATATAACTTTAAGTTTCAATGAGTCGTGTTTAGATGTGGTTATTTGGTAGGTTATGGAAGCCATTTTTCCTATGTTTGTTATTTGAAGTCAGTCTTGTCAGATGCCAACAAGCCAGATGTGTAACAGCATTATGATCTTGGAGTAGAAATAGTATATTTCAGTTGTTTTGGAGCACTGTGAATGCCTAGAACAGCGTGAGAAGGCTTCTTCCCTTCACTTTTTACTGGGCCCTGTCGTCAGCATTAGCTTTTTTTGTGTTAAATCATTCATTCTAGTGTTTCAGTCAAGGTTAGTAAATAGTAACAGTTGTATTTGTGTTACACATGTAACGCTTGTAATGTGTTAGAAGGGGTCAGCTCTACTGTGGTGATGTCATGGTGTGTAAGGAAGGATAAAACTTTTCTGCAGTAAAAACATTCTATAGAGTTGTTGCATTCATGGCAGGTGAGTGTGACCAGAGATAAATTGTGATTGTCAGCAGTATCAGAGGACTCTGAAGGTAATGCTTTGTTTGAAATTCAACAAAGCAATTCAAAGAGCTTTATGTATAAGACATAAAAGGGCATCAAGACAGGATATAAAAGAAACACAAGGCGATATAAAAAGACACATGTACGATTTAAAAAAAAAGTAAAATTATATAAAGGATAAAAATGAGTTAAAAGTGAATAAAACAGTTTAAACACATAAGACATAAGATTAACGATGACTCAATGAAGCCAGTCAGGTGTCATTTATATAACTAAGGCCCTGGAACGGATCTATCAAAATGGAAAGCAGACATTATCAATGCTATTTATTGCCCCTGGATCTTCTTTTTACATTGTTATTTACATATTAACATGGCTACTATGAAAAAGGTATATGGTACTCATTCTAGTCTTGATACTCCTCTTTGCTTATACTACTGCCCCTTCCCTTTCTGTCACCTCATTCTCCCACAGACTGTATATTAAGCCCTCATAGCACAATCACACAGGTGTTTCCACTTGACTGATTAGATCTCTCCAAGAGAAGAGGCCTCTTTAGAGCAATGCTCCATACAAACCTACGTTTTATGTTTAATGTCCTTGCTGTCAGCATTAACTGCATTTTAAAGACTAAGCACTTCCTCCATCAACTTCATACACAGCTGTACTACTGTATTGCTATAACTTTCAGTGTTACATCTGTGCCTCTACTACTGCCACTAACAGAACTGCTACGTCCACTACAACCACTAACAGTGTTACCTTTGTGACTACTACAAACACATATTTCACCCTAGCAACCACTCAGTACTCCCTAGCAACCACCCTGAATCATCATAGCCACCACGCCAGTCATCCTAGCAGTGATCATGTAAGACACCGTAGCAACCAATTAACAACCACCTGGAACCTCCTTAGCAACTGCCCACCATAGCAACCACATAACAGCACACTAGCAACCAGCTAAAACACCATCGTAGCCACTTGGTACTGTCATAGCAACCTCCCCGAACACCATAGCAACCGCTTAGCCCCGCCCCACCCCAAGCATCCGAGTCATCATCAATGGAAACCTGCTCAGTCACCCAAACCACCTAAACATGCCCTGCCAACAACTTCATGTACTAGTTTGTGATGGGGCTAAACTTTAACTCACATTTGTAAATTCTTTGTTTTTGATGTATAAGCTGATTCAGTTATAGAAGTAGCAAAATTACATTACTTTACATTTGTTTAGCTGACGCTTTTATCCAAAGCAACGTACAATACATGCATTTCAACCATGTGGACACAACCCAAGAATTGCAAGAATCAAGATACAGGATAGTGAGAAAAATTATATACCGTATACAAAAAACGTATAACTGTTTTTGGTATGATAAACTGTTTTATTACATTACTTCAGTTGACAATTATTAATTCACAGTCATTCTAGTTTTTCCGGGTATCTTTGTAATGCTAAACTCCACCCATGTAGGTAGAAGGGGATGTTGGTAACTACTGGCGCACTCTGTACAAGCTGGAGAAAGGCTTCAGTGATGTACCCAAAGCCCTGAACATAGCCACCACAACGAAGACCAAGGTGGAGGACTTCAAGGAGCACATCCCTATGATGCAGGTAAGACACTAAGAGAAAGATTGAATATCTATAGAAGTCCAAATAACTTTAATTTCAGTTACTTTCATCATAAATCATAGTTTAAATTGAAACTTCCACTAGATTGTTTAACTCTTTTTTTTGTACTACTCCTCCTTCATAGGTACTGTGCAACCCAGGCTTGCGTGACCGCCACTGGGATGCCATGTCGGAGGTGGCTGACATCTCCCTGCAGCCAACCGATGACCAGGCCTGTGTGGCTCACTTCCTATCCATGCGCCTGGAACAGCATTTGAGCAGCTTTGAGGGCATCAGTGAGGCGGCCAGCAAGGAGTACTCCCTGGAGAAGGCCATGGAGAAAATGGCAAGTGAGTGGGGTGACATGGAGTTCAGCCTCCTGGCCTACCGAGAGACGGGCACCTCCATCCTGTCATCTGTGGATGAAGTGCAGATGCTTTTGGACGACCACATTGTGAAGACACAAACCATGAGGGGCTCACCCTTCATTAAGCCTTTTGAGGTGGAGATACGGTAAGAGATAAGAAGATTTGCTTTAGAATTATTTTGCTTAGCTTGTTTGAAAAAGCAGTTTACTAATGTTATGAAGTAGGTGCACATACACGTACACTATCTGAAGCTAAAGGCCCAAATTGTTTGTCTCAGAATTGTAATTAAAATATTCTTTGTGAAACCTGGGAAAATAACAGTTCCAATTGAGCACACTGTGTAATTCATTCAATACTATTCAGTTTTTATCTGCCTCCGAGTTCAATTCCCCCCATCCTCTGTAATTTGTGAGATTATTGCAATATTATGTTGCTGTCAGGCACTGTGTGACACAGGACTCCCTGCAGCTTTTAAAAATGTATTGGGCAGGATGCTAAAGCAGCTACTGTAAAGTTTTTGATGAACTTTTTTTGTAATATCACATAAGAATTTTATAATGCTATTATCTAGCTTTGTGGGTGGGAGAGGATGATACCACAGTGAGGATAAAGAAATCACTTTGTCAGCACATTGTACAAATTACTCCTAGAGCCTGAGATGGTTTTGGAACTTGTTTCCACATAGACCCTGTTTTCACCAATACACATAATCAACTGAACATAATGAGCTGTTCATCCCCATCCCTAACTTTGTATTCCCCTTCCCATGTACTCATTTTCTCCTGTAGGGAATGGGAGGGCAAGTTGCTGCTCCTCCAAGAGATCCTGGATGAATGGTTAAAGGTGCAGTCCACTTGGCTTTACCTGGAGCCCATATTCAGCTCCCCAGACATCATGACTCAGATGCCTGAAGAGGGACGCCGTTTCACAACTGTTGACAAAACCTGGAGGGACACGATGAAACAAGTTTCCCTGGTAAGTTGTTTGATTTCATTTTGTTCTGTTATGTTTGATTTTCTTTTGGAAGGCCATCTTTAATACAAAGAACTCTCTGTGGGGCGCGAGCAAAAAGATGAGTGTCTTCTTAGGTGGATCAGTAGACTATCACTATCCAAAAGGGGGAATCTGGAGGAAGATCTGTTTTCCAGGGAAGATGTGGCCAAGATAAGAGCATTGTATTTAGTTGGTGACAGAACCACAATCATAACTGTAAGGGGAACTACAGTATATAAACAGATATGTCAAAGATGACCATGTACACTTTAGTGCAGTCAATGAAGTTGAACTTGAAGAATTTTTAAATGGTTTATAAAAAGGCAAATATGACAGTAATTTAAAAAAGTCATATCTAGGATTGTTGCTGTGGGTGATACATCAGTTCTCTACATGTCCCTACCATTACAGGAAAGAAAAGAAATATCCTTGTTAAATAAACATGAACCATACGATCTAAATCTAAAAATATAAGACATACTCACTCTTTTTCATCACCAACTCAAAGTAAATCATTTAAACAGTAACAGAATGGATAGTTAGAGGAGCATATAGCGACAAACTTCCCAAGAAAAAACCAAAGTGTCAGCCAATTAAATCTTGGTCGAACAGGAACACATTCAGCCATCCAATTCATGTATTGACTGTACAGAGCCATTTGCTACAGAATAGTTGCTGTATTTTAATCACTTCTATTTAACTGGAGTGATAATGATCCTCTGTAACCACACCACACATTTCAGTAATGAAAAAAAAGAACCAATAGTTGGAAATAGTGATGTGCTGCAAGCAGGGAAGGTAGGGAAAGACAGTGCAGAGAGAGGAAGGAATCAGTAGGAAAAGATAGAGAGCAAGACAGAAACAACAGAACGAGGATAGAAAGTGAGTGTTGCACCAGCATCCTCAAAGAGTTTCCAAAGGGTAATTGGCGTCCTCAGTAGACCTGAAATGAGACACATCAATTTCAGGCAGTGTCCTCCAGAAAGCCCAGCCTGACTGCACCATCAAATAGAAATTATGGATTTTGTCTGGAAGGGGCAGGGCTATACTGAGCCACAAAGAAAATGAGGTCACCAAGGGACAGGGAGCCTACACACACAGATGTGCCCGCATACTGTCTAGTCTGCTGTGAGTTGTGTACACAGGATTATGGAGCATGTTGGCACAAATGTAGGCACAGTACTTTTTACACTTCCAGTTTCAGGGTCCCATTTCTTATGTTTATCAAGCTTTTGTTAAGTTTAGTGAAGTTAACTCAGTAAGTACTGTATGTATGCTGGGAAATCATACATGTATGCCAATGTTAGAATTTTCTGGATTTTTTGTGCAAAGATACAATTAAATCTACAGATAAACTAAACTATATACTGTACAATTTAATGGTTGATTGTATTATATTTCAATACATATTTATTTCAGAGTCATTTAAGATGGACATATCAGACAACATTTAAAATACTTGTACTGAGGTCCCCTGTCAAACATGGATCCTTTTGTGAAGAACGCTTTTACAGTTCATGTAGTTTAGTTAATATTGATGTGCATCTATATGATTAAGCATTGCAAAAAATGGCTTTGTCACAATACATTTCCTTAATGTGTATGATGTTACTGCTGAGTATTTGTATTTTGTTAAACTGGTGAGCCCCCACAGCTGATTAGTTACCTTAATGGACTTAGACAGCCAGGAAGGATTTTTCATTGTTACCTGCTGTGTGAATTTAATCAGAAAGTAAATACGCTATGTGATGTTGGCATTTTCTTCCTTAGTAAGGTAATTATGTAGTTTCAGGGCACTGATGATTGTCAAATACTTTTCCAAATGAATAGGCAGGCACCTGCTTTACTGCTTACTATTGCTCACTGTTTCAGAACACTGATCAGAAGTGCAGGTAAAAGCACTGTACAGGGGTTCTAATCCTTGTCGTGGCACTAGCACCTCCTACTGGTTGGAGAGGAAGTGTTACTTATTTTGCTCTTTCTAGTCTCTAAGAATAACCTTTTAATGCATGACCCAAACTGACTTATTGACTTTCCCACCATCCTGAGACTGTCCAAAAACATATTTAGGACATTATTAAAACAATAGCTTGTAGTTGTAGGTATAGTCGTATGTTCATCTACCTTGTATTTGCCATCTGACTCAGCAGTGAACACAGGAGCTGCTTGAAGTGTTCTGAAAACACAATACATTTTTTTTTCATGTGATTGTGCAAGTTATCTAGATTGGGTTGCTATTTTCCTAAAGTATCCCCAGCGGTCATTTGGACACAGTAGTTAGAGATTCATAAAAAGCCATTTCCAGCCATTAATTCTGGTACTGTATGGGAACCTGCTTCCAGTAGTTAAAAAAGTGAGGGATAATTCCCAGTGATGAACATCAGACTTTTATTTGATTTTGTATGTTTTTTTTCTATGCCTGACTTGAGTTGAGTTGCTTGCTGTCAATCTCTCGAAACGTTGCAAAAATAATTTAAAGTCTCTCTGAGAAAAGAATCCATCAAAACATGTTGCTTGTATTTTAGAGTATCTCAGCAGTTAGAATAGCACTTGATTAAAACTGGGTTCATCAGTGTAAAGTTTGTATCCTAAAATCAAAAAAATGAATAAATAATGAATATGATTACAAAATGTTTATGGGAAATGTAAACTAGGTTCAGAAACTTGACGGGCTACTTTTTACTGGAAGTGTCCCTCAATTACGGATGATTCTAGTCATTGTTGTAATCCGTACACTGAATGTCTACCAGTGTGGACTTGACTAACTGAATGTATAGAGCCACCAGTGATGACAATAGAATATTCTCTTCATAAGATTTGTGGAAAAAACTAACTTTTGTAGTTAGATATCACTAGGTATGATCCCAAATGATAATAGTGGGCATCCCAAATCTAGTTGCTCCCCAGGATATTTGAACACTTCAAAAGCTGTCAGCCCCAGTTATTTGTCTAAATGATTTTGGAAACAAAATTGATGCACCTTTTATCTGCATTTGAAATATTTTCAACTAATGATGGGATGTGTTCGATACTGCAGATTAAGATGAATAATTATAGAAAGCTAAATTATGATTTACACTGTGCTCTTCTTCTTTAATCACCAGTTTCTTGCAATGTTTAAAGCTAATGATTCTAATTCACCATACCATGTAGGCAAGTTATAGGAAAAACACTCCTATGCATAGGCTTATACTGCATCAAAATCTGACAAAGAACACATCCCTTCGTCTTGTCCATAGCATTGATCAGCAGTGCATGAAATTGGAATCATCTCAACTCCATACTACCACAGAACAGTGTGAGCAAAAAGGCAGGCTACAGTGCAGCTCTCCTACCCACAAATCACATCAAGATTTTTCCCCGGGCTGTTGCCAGCAGATCAGCCACTGGGAGCTGCTCAAGATCCACTGATCTTAGCGTGCCTTACCGCCCCTCCATATCTTAACTCCATTTTCCTCCACTTTTTTTTAATTTGCTGCCTGCTTTAATGTGTCATTTATCTACCATTGCATGGACAATTGCAGATAAAAACAGGGCCAAATCAATTTAAAAGACTTATTTCTATGAACCTACTTTCTTTCAACTTTGCAGCACACCACACTTTGGCCCCCTCTGATGAGCTGAGGAAGGGAGAAACAATTGACCATCTGAGCTCATGGAGAAGATGATTGACGGTGTTTACTAATTCACCCAATAATAACACAATAGTAGTCAGTAAGAGAATAGCTCACGTACTATTACACTCACACTCGTGCAGATATCATACTCTGCAGCATGTGCCTTAAACATATGAGACATTTTTTGTCCTGGATTTTTGCTGTGTGTCAAAATACTTTCTTTAGGTTATGGTTTTTCTTCGCATAACCTGCTATATCAGCTGTGAACAGATCCTGTCCCCCATTGAAGCCATCTGTTTGGTGCATAAAAACCACATTATCACACATAATACATGCATGAGAACGTTGTTATCCCTTCAGTGTGCTCATGAATAGCTTCCCGCTGGCAGAGTGAATATAAAAATAGCCCTCTTATTACATTGTCCTCTTAAAGAATGGGCCAAAATCACAAGTCTGATGAAATCTATGAAAAGCCAGAATCACAGTTCATCAATCAGACACCCTTAGCCCGTATAATTGTGTGGCCCATTGAAATGCAGTCAAAGCTTGATCATTCGATTTAGCCTTTAGAATAAGTGTCAGGCTTTTCTACCGACTGTTGCCTCAAAAAAAAAAAAAGATCTAAATGGTTTTTAGATGGTTTGGCTCATTCTTACCATTTGTTTATTACTTGTATTATATGGTGAGCCCAAGGGAGAAAAAGTTACTTTGGCATGAGTCAGCAGCCACTGCTTCCACTTCAGTCAACATAAGAAATGAATAGCAAATCAAGAGAGATCAAAAATAATCATTATCCCATGCTAGATACTCTTTGTGGTTGTGGTTTGCAACAGAACGTGAGAAGATTAAAAGTATCTTTCAGTGGCTGCGCCTCCTTTTAATGGACAGTGACCCTTACTTGATACAAAGCCGAAGTGGTGCCAAGTCAAAGCAATGCAATGATGTACTGTACATCCTCTTCTTTGCTGCTTTTCCAACAGTATTGATTGTAGATTTTTCCGGAGCATCTGTTACTGTAAAATTGTTTGCATTACACACACTGCCTAACATTGAGTATCTGCTGTGTACAATTTTGATATTTTTTAAAATCATCATTGTATCATATGGCAACATTATATTTGTAATGTTTTTCATTGTTTATTTACAGCTATACATATATATGTATATATATAGTACGTATTATTGATATGTAGATGGTTTTGTGTGAACATTTCGCGTTGCATGTTGCTAGGAGATGTGAAAACTCTTGGACATCCAGTTGTCTATAGTTACAAAGCAAAAACGGGCTTAAGGCAAAATGAGAAGTTCATACACAGGCTGGGTTAATGATGATTAAAAAACTGTAGAGCAACAAAAGAAAGATAGTTTTCTGTTTTCGATATCTCTACCTTTTTCCATTAAGAGTTTTTAGCACTAAAAGTCAGAGATGGCATGTTCTTATGTTACTCCATGTTTTTCACGTTGGCTCCACACTAGCTATGCATTTAGCTCCTTCTTGCATTTTATTTAATTCCATTCAGAGGATGATATCAGGCTGTGCTCTTCATTTCAGAACGTTTTCAATGTGAGCAAGTTCAGGCATTTACTGTCCAACCTTGAAGATTAGATAGACTTTTTATTTAGGCACTTCCTGGGGGTGACAGTTCCAGAGGATATTGAATTAGTGTACAGATGAGATGATATGAGAGCTGAAATATTTCATAGGTGCTAGACAGGCCTCAGGTGAAATCTCTATTACTGTCCCATCATAGATTTTTTTAGGGCGCTGTGTGACAAGTGGGCCTCACTGTGGAACACAGAGTGGATGTTGCTAAAGGACGATATTGCAGTGTTTTAGTACTACCTTCAAGGCAGCAGTGACAACACTGCACTGCTGGAAAAATATGAACACAACAAACCATCTTCCTGTCATATATTTCCTTGATGAACTAAAAGGGACAGTATATTGCCAGCGTTTAAAATTTTCCTCATGTCTAGGAGTAAAAGTTAGGGTATAATTGGAACAGACAATTTTGTGCAAAACATATAGGCTGCTTTCCAGAGGGTCGTGTCATTTGACTGGAGAGCGAATGTGATAAAATTGCTGCTTTGTTGCAGATATAGTTGCCTTGAGTGCTCCATTAAAAAGAGCTTTACATTCCAAAGAGGTCAAGGAAACAGACTTTTCATTAGTGCCTATGTGAAACTCAGAGGAACACTCTGCAATGGGTACTTATCATCTTTTTGTGCCAATTTACCACCGTCAAAGTAGAGACCAGGTACTGGGAACTTGAAATGAGTCTTTGTGGACCATGTCCATTTATGTGAATATACGTATGTTTCTCCTAACTACGTGTTGTTAGGAGTTGGTGATGCTAATAAAATGGCCCATGTTGGTGAAATTACTGTTGAAGTAAATTCTTACTTACTAAAATCTTAACCAAAGTGAATATTTGCTTTAAACACTATTCTCTCCTATCCGTGTTAGGACAAGCACGTGTTGGCAGTGATAGCCATCGACAAGATGCTAGATAGGCTAAAAACATCCAATGAGCTTCTGGAGATGATCCTCAAAGGTCTTAATAACTACCTGGAGAAGAAGCGTCTCTATTTTCCACGGTTCTTCTTCCTGTCTAATGAGGAGCTGCTGGAAATCCTCTCCGAGACCAAAGACCCCACAAGGTAAACATATATACCACATGTATTAATCATTATCCCTGATTACAATTGATAGCATCAGTGGTTGTATATCTTTGGATAATCCCTAGTGGTCATGGTGAGCAGCACCCTGGCTGGCTAATACTTGTAAAATCAGTCTATCTATCAGAATGATATTTGCAGTTCACCCAACACCTTGTCAAAATGAGTATGTAGGCAAAAATAAATATACTTAAGCCTGAACCAGCTTTTGTACCACAATGTGTCGTGGTAAGAATGGTGAAAAAGATTTAAAACAGAGATTCAGCATGTTAAAGGAGCAAATCTAGAAAAGGAAATAGAAAACAATTTAAAAGAGTCGTGGCCTCTGAGAAAATTATGTTAAGGCTAGAAAATATTCAGCTAACTACAACGCTTACTCAACCTCCGAAGTGGTTTCCCCAGAAGCCAAGTACTTACTGATAACCAACCCATGTCTCATTTCACCCAGGGCGTTTGGTTAATAATGAATGTGATTCCAGACAAAAGATGTTCTAGCCTCTTACTCTCTTCCTGCCATTTCTATTTCTCTTTTCGTTTCCACTCTACTATCCCTCTATTCTCTCTTAGACTTGTGGGAATTGTCCTCACATCAGAACCAATGCACACAATCATGAGCTCTTCTGTAAAGAAGGGATTTCTGCAGTAGTGGAGGTGTTGGTAGGCCGGGGAGGGCAGTGTAATGAGGGAAAGTGCTAGTTTGATTTTTTGAGAATTTGAGTCACTGCTCACTGAATGCAATGCTAGACTGTCAAAAGGACTTGCTTTTATTTCAGGGATATAGAGAAAGCAAGGTACCCAATTTTGCTTCATCATTTAAACACCTGTCACTATTTCCTATTTTCCCTGAATGTTTTTGTGCACAGTGAGGCGATATGCCTATGGTTTGCCTACATAGTGCAGCAACAGAAACATAGAGATATGAAGCAGTATAAAATAGAGGAAAGACTTTGTTTACTGAGTGACATTCAAGAAGAGGTAATAACAGTAAGAACAACCTCAGCAAACATTGCACTTAAGTTGCAGAAATTATCTCCTTACAAAAATGTATAATCATAATGTAAAAAGGCTCACAGTGAGCAACCCAACGTGATTCACCTTTTAAAGAGTAACTCCACGCTAAAACATCCTTGTGAGACCGTTGAAATTCATTCGTGACCTTGGGAGTAGTAGTTTTCTAAAATAATCTTGACTCAAGGTCCACTTACTTTCTTTTTTTTTTGCTTCTTTTGAGTTTTGTACTATGTAGTGATGAAATATAACAGGGGGCAATCATCAACATCTGAGCACAAGTTTGCCAGTGCTGTATCTCACTAAACCTGGCTTAGTTTGACCTATAGTGGATGAAAATCAGCAACTCAAGGGCTATTATCCTATAACATGGAACGTGATTTTAAAAAAGAAAGACTGGGATCAGGAACAGTAAGAATGTGTTGTGGCTTTGAGACACAGTTCTTCCTCTCATGCTTCATGTCTGCAGTCTTTGATTTTTCAGAATTCACAGGAGGGGGACAGGTGTTCAAACTGGGTGCATCATTACTCTTTTATTTAATAAATGCAAATTCTAAAATCATCTGCAAAACAACAGCATACACACTCAGTATAACTGTGCACTAATAAACCACCCTCACTCTAGGGGTTACCTATAACAATTAAAAGCCGCTGTGTGTAGACTTTTATATGATTGTGGCATCTTTCAAACTAGTCTGATGGTATTTGTTTTTACAAAAATAAAGTTTTTACTTGTAGAAACTTGAAACAGTCCAGGTGATAATTGGTGCCGTTTTTGTGTTGCTTTCAGTCCATTCGCTCTACTGTCCCTGGGTCAGATCTGAAGGGAGAAGGGGGAGGGAATATCAACATCCATTCTGCAGTGTCTTTTTTTAGTTTTCAACATGCTGTTGTCACTAAAATCAGACATTTTCAAATTGTACACATAGGGCCCTTAAGTACCTAACAGCATGGAGATTTGTCTGTATGATATTGATCCAGTCGCACTGAAAATGTGCTCCTTGTCTGGCTGGTTGTGCAGTAAAAGTAGCACATAAACAGCTCAACAGCAACAGCTGTAGTCCTCCGTCATTGTCTACGCTGGATCCTTTCACATACAGTTCTGCTGTGCACTCAGAGGCATTTTGACAAAGCTTGCAACCCAGTACACAACCACATTCTAGTGGGCAATTATGTGTCCAGTGAAAATAGTTGTATTGGACTAAATGGAGGTAGATCTGTGTTACAATTGTGAGTGTCACTGTTTATATTGGTAACCCCATAAGATGTCCACATGATGCACTCACAGTACAGTTTGAAGGGCCAGTTTAAGATATACTTTGGACATTAGATCAGATATAGTATAGACATGAGACAATAAGTGATGCAATTTTCCCGCCTCACTCTCCTCCAGGGTGCAGCCCCATCTGAAGAAGTGCTTTGAAGGCATCGCTAGTGTGGTGTTCACTGATGTGCTGGACATCACCCACATGAAGAGCAGTGAGGGTGAAGTGGTGCAGCTGCTGGATATCATTTCCACCTCTAAAGCCAGGGGCCAGGTGGAGAAGTGGCTTCTGGAACTCGAGAATGGCATGATTGCCTCCTTGCATAAGGTGTTGCATGGATTGTTATTGCACTATTTTATAAGCGTCACTTATATAAAAAAAGATAAAAATGTGTTGTTTTTTTTCTTTTGATGTTTAAATAAGATTTTAACACACCTGACTTGACGATTGACACCAAAATTGAGCCTGCACATTCAAGGCTTCCATGATACAGGTACCAGGGAGCTAAAGCCTCTGTCCCTGTTGTGGTCCATTATAGGTAATTGGTGAGGCAATAAACGCGTACCCCAATGAGTTGAGGATTGACTGGGTGCGTGCTTGGCCAGGCCAGACCGTGCTCTGCGTCTCACAGGTCTACTGGACGAAGGATATTCATGAAGCCATTAATTCAGGACAAAAGGTGATCAACTGTTTATTGTATTTGTTTACATGCATTATGTATTCTGAATTACAGTTTACATATATAGTGTTGGGGTAAGGTCCTTTTTCACAGTATGAGGCACTTTATATTGTTGCCTGGGATCTTTCATACAGAAGTTCATTTCCAGTCAGCCCTTGTTTGTGCCTCCCATGTACAGTCTTTACATTGGAGTCACAGACCTGAGCATCTGTTTTTCTAAAAGATAAATCCCTGACTATCTTTGAAAACCCCAGAATGTTGTTTAATAACACTTACTGCTGTTTTGAATGTATTTCAAGAATCCTTGCAACCATCTTTTTTATTGTGGCTGAACCAACATACTTACTTTATTCTGTTAAAAAGCAAGCAAGCCAGCATGTTTTGAAGCACATCATCCCCAGTATGCTCTAAAGTTCCATGATGTCTGTATCAAAGCTGTAACCATGGTAACAGCGAGTATCTGAAACACATGATCTGCAGTATGCTCTGAAGTTGCATGATGTCCGCATCAAAGTTGTAACCATGGCAACGTACGCTGTGAAGTATGTCATTTCAGACAGAGCTTGGGAAACAGCCCAAAAAAAATATTTAAAATGTTCTCAAGATGAACATCAACAAAGTCAGATCACTCTTGGATAAACTTGACAAACAGATTACCTTTCAATGAGTGTGATACTGACAGTAGTGACTTACCTGGTGCCGCTATCCCCAAGCTATCATCCAATTCAAAACAGTTCAGCTTTAAACACAGAGACTGAGGTGGATATGGGACCAGATACTCTGAATGAGTATTACATACTGTATTAAATCTGTCACATCAAATGAAGAGCACCTATATATCTTAAGATGACACATCTTATTTAGTTGATGTAGCCCGCGGAGGTCTGCTGGAAAAGCCTTTTGTATCACAGGTTATATCTTTCTTTTAATATCCTTGAAGACACAAGAGTGTACATTTTACCTCATAAGGTGAAGATGATGCCCAGCCAGCAATAGCACTTATAAAAAAAAAGAACAGTGTGGTGTTTTTCTCGTGGACATCTTGACAGTGATGGACTTGCAGGGATCAAACTTGTGGCCTTCAGTTTATAGATGGGCTCTTGATAGCATCCTCTCTCTGTCTTGATAAACTCCAGCACGCTCTGCCTTCTATTTAATCATGCCCCTCTCCCTCAGGCCTTAGACGCCTACCTGAAGCAGAACAATAGACAGATTGACGACATTGTGGCACTTGTACGTGGCAAGCTATCCAAGCAGAACCGGGTGACCCTCGGAGCCCTTGTTGTGCTGGACGTCCATGCCAGGGATGTGCTTGCTACGCTGGTGCAAAAGGGAATAAGTGACGAGAATGACTTTGAGTGGCTCAGCCAACTGCGCTACTACTGGGTGGTATGTAAAAGGGGCAAGACTGTGTGGGGAGTTTGGGGATTCATTTCAATTCATAATACATACTCAGTGACTGACTTCTGAACTCTGCATCACACCCTGTGCAGGAGAACCACCTCCAGACCAAGATGATCAATGCTGGTTTGCCTTATGGTTATGAGTACCTGGGCAACACTCCACGTCTGGTCATTACCCCACTCACTGACCGCTGCTACCGGTAAAGCTACTACACAAGCACCCTCAACAGTTCACCGTCTGTCTTTTTCTAAAGTTTATTTACAGCTAAACGTCTGATCTGTCTACTGACTCTACAAACCCCAAATTTGAGATACTTTTATCCCTACACAATTAATCAATCACCTACCTTGTTATTCTGTCTACAAGAACTCTTCCTGCATCCTTGTCCCATCTTAGGTGCTAAATTCCTTTTCTTGTGCATCTTCTTATCTGTCTCTTGCTAAAGTAACAGTATGTTGTTGCTGAGCTGCTGAGAATTCTTCCATACCTGAAAATAACTGATGTTCATTAAACCCGTTTGTGCGTAATGCTCCCCAGCTAGCCACTAGGGCAGTTTGCCAAGTTTTTATCTGCTTTGCCTGTGCAAGACAGTTTACTGCTCACCGTGTATGGTTACAATAACAATAATGACATTGTAATATTTTAGATTATTATCATTATATCAATTTAGATTATAATAGCATTTTATGTATTTGAAGCTGAATCCATACATCAATCAAAATATATCTTAATACCATCAACAAATATTCTGTGAGCGAGCTGGAGTGGAGTTATTTTGACATGTTTCTGTCTATGAAAATATACAGTTATGTACATACTGTTGTGAGGAAACACATAATTGCATTAATCACAGGCCATGAAGTGTTGCATGAGCTTTCTCCTGTCTGTTCCTCCTACTTCAGCACTTTGTTTGGTGCTCTCCACCTCCATTTGGGAGGGGCCCCTGAGGGTCCAGCTGGCACAGGAAAAACGGAGACAACCAAAGACTTGGCCAAAGCTGTGGCCAAGCAGTGTGTGGTCTTCAACTGCTCTGATGGACTGGACTACATTGCTCTGGGCAAGTTCTTCAAAGTGAGTATGATTCTCTTAAAATAAGTTAAAATTACTAGATTTTTCTTACTGCTTGCTTTCCAAACTTTAGCGCTCACACACAGTTGTGAAAGCACGTGCACAAGAAGCCTCTTTCCTTCACACTAGTGAAACCAAGCATGAATAAAAAATGTTCTACTTCTGATACCTAATCAGAGGTAGATATTCCCACATGCCACTGCCCTCTTCTTTCAGATGGAAGTGTGTCAGAACAGGTACTTTCACCTTGAAATGTACCATTAGCATACCTATAACCACTTCAAAGAGTCAGATAATAAAAGGTGACACAGGGGTTAAATTTCCCTCCTATTCTTATTTCCTCCTGTCCCTGAACAGCATACAAACATCTGTCGTCAAATGTCAGTGCCTGCACACCACTACAGTCTGTCCTTAAAAATATGATGCAGTGCGGTAGTGCAGTTGTGTTTGCCTGCCATTATACAAATAAAAACATCAGCAGTCAGTTACCCGTGTACATTGCTCCTGTCACAATATCCTGGTGAAAGAACTGTAGAATATAAGATTAGAGAATATGAATAAGAATAAGATTTGTCCCCTCAAACATAGCACTGCACTGACGGCTCAGTCAGGGGGCCTTGCTCGCTTGCCCCCCCCCTTGCCCCAGTACTGCTGCAGTTGATTAGTGTCATGTGATTATTATAGTTATGTGTGTGTCTTGAAAGCCACAAGAGTCACACTACATGATTGCAAAAAATATTTTTGTTTACACTGATATTGCTTACACCCTACTGAAATGTCCTCCCACTTGCCATACTGAAATAGCTCTCACATACTCAGGCAAAACTTGCTCATACATACCTATTAAAAATTTATTAATATATTATGTTGATGTGTTTGTATGTGTCTGCATGTACCAATGTGTGTGTCTGTGCATGTGTGACCAGGGCCTTTTGTCCTGCGGAGCTTGGGCCTGCTTTGATGAGTTTAACCGCATTGACTTGGAGGTGCTGTCTGTGGTGGCTCAACAGATTCTCACCATACAGAGAGGTTTGTGCTGTTTTTTTNTTTTTTACGCATTCTGGCTTCCTTTCCCTTTGATCTTTGCATAAGTTGGCAGTATACCAGACACAGATTTGGTGTATTCTCACGAGTAAAAATGCACGTTTTCGACTACAAAGAGATGCAATATCAAGCTAAGGCAATTTGTGTAGGCTGGCCAGCAGAACTTCAAGCACAGCTTTGTTCAGCGTAGCACAGCAGCGTGTCCTATGTGTGCTACGAGCGCTGAATGACTTGCGTCATAAGATACAGTAGCCAAAAGGGTACACAGATTTTTCTTAGCCCAAAACTAAAGTTTGAAGATGTTAATAGGTTTCTGTTACTTCACTGTTTTGAGTTTTTCCTCATCCGAATGGTGGATAGAGGTATGTTGTACAGGTTACAAAACCATCTCAAGCAAATTTGTGATTTTGAAATGAACAAAATTGCCTTGATATGAGTTGTCTGACCTAAGCTGGAGGTTGTGACAAATTTTAAAGCCTCTAAGCCTATGGCCATAAGTGTTGAGGTGTGCATTTGTATTTGTGTGTGCATCGAGGTGTGCACAGGCCCATGACATGTCTCTGATGGGCACGTGCATTTGTCATCTAATGATATGGCATACAGATATGGCGCTAAGGTATATTCACCTCAGGGTGTGCTCATTCCAAAACCCTAAAACTGAAGTGGGAATTCTGGAGCACACTGGTAGATTTGTAGCCTTTAATAGTGCAAAAGTTTTCTTCAGCTGTCTTCATCCGAGTCAAAAGGCTTAAAGTACAAGTAAATACATACCGCATCTGTCTGTGCAGGAATTGCTGCCCATGCTGAGATGCTGATGTTTGAAGGAACAGAGCTAAAACTGGACCCCTCCTGTGCTGTGTTTATTACCATGAATCCTGGCTACGCTGGACGCTCTGAGCTACCAGACAACCTAAAGGTACAGTGTCAGTTCCAGCACTTTCTCAGCCATTCTCTCTATTTTAAATGTCCAAACTGTTATTTCTGGGAGTTTGAGGCATATTCACATACATAATCGGCAGTCTGTGTTTTTCTACTAAAAGTAGTTCAAAATATAGGCCTGTTAATATGCCTGTCTCCAAACATTACTGATGTAGAAACTGCTCAAATAAAACTTAAAGAACATCAGAAAACTGCATAACTTTAGAACTACTTCAGTTCAAAATGTTTTATTAAAAGAATTAAAAAGTAAAAACTTGTTTCTATTCAGCAAAAGTGTCTCTTCACACTAGGCTCTGTTCAGGACTGTGGCTATGATGGTGCCGGACTATGCAATGATCGCAGAGATTGTGCTCTACTCGTGCGGCTTTGTGACTGCACGGCCCCTGTCGGTGAAAATTGTGGCCACTTATCGACTCTGCTCGGAGCAGCTGTCCTCACAGCATCACTACGACTATGGGATGAGGGCTGTCAAGTCTGTGCTGACTGCTGCTGGAAACCTCAAGGTATCTCAACACAGATTCATTTTGACATGATGGAATTTTCCATTCATTTACCTGAATATTTTCCCACAAATATAATTAAAAGAGTGCCTAATTGGGGTGCAACTAATTCTCAACTCTGGCTCAGTCTGTGTTGATGAAAGTAGTGCTGAGCAAGTTAAAAGGCAAACATGCACATAGCTGGGAGTAATTTCTTGCCTCATCCTCAAAACAGATTTGGTTACACTTTTAATGCAGAGGAAGCAAGATTATTTTATACAGGGGTTACATATTGGTAGTTCCGTGATACTATCTGGATTGTGTGCACAATTATGTTCTTCGTAAATGTTCTTTGTGCCACTCTGCACAGTAGTAATCTTTCAGACACAGTGAGGAATCTGAAGAATTGGCCCAAACCTCCCTATTTTCCAAACACAACATGACAAACTGTTTTGCAGAGTGCAGTGATGTGTGAGAGAGGAAGAAAAGAGCTGTCAGTTTGGCTTTCAAAGAGAAGGTTATCAACAGGCATCTGCATTTTTTATACACACAGGGGACATGCCTCCACTGTGGTGACCTGATGCACGCATATGTTTTCTTTTATCAGGTCCTATATAGTCTTAGCAGGGACGCTAAGCCTGTTGCCTTTTTTAAAATTTGCTTTTGGAAAACAGAAGTGTCATTTAGACCCTCACTTTACAGTGACACTTGTCTTCATAAAGCTCCATGATTCAACTGCTTCACTGTACATGTCTGTTCCTTCTTTCCCTTTCTTCATTTCTCTCATTGTCTGCCTTTTTTTACTCATATTCTCTCTTCTTCTTTTCTCCTCTTCTTCCTTGGGGGCGGGTTTGTTGCACTGCAGCTCGCTTTTCCAGAGGAGAATGAAGACACCCTGTTGCTGAGATCCATTATTGATGTCAATCTGCCCAAGTTCCTGGCCCATGATCTGAAGCTATTTGAGGTGCGAAAGAGTGGAGCTCCTCCTGTCTTGATTAATGGAGCGATACACATCAAGTGATGTCAGCCCGCGTTAATTCCAGTCAGTTCATTTGGAACCACGATGCACAAGGACAATTTAAGTCTGTTTGAGTCAGAACAGTTCACTGGAGTATGTGTGCGAGTGAGTGACTGGTTGTTTACGCTGAGTTTCTGTGTGTATCCGTCTAACTGTCCCACACATCTCAAGGTGAACGTGCGTGTGCATGAGTAAGCTTGTGTATTTCCATTGTATGGTGTTTAAAACTGTGTTTAAGTATGTGTGTTCCCTCATTCAGCTCCAAGATTCCTCCCTCACTGTTCCCTGACTGCTTTGCCTTTCCATCTCAGGGTATCACCTCTGACCTCTTCCCGGGGGTCAAACTTCCAAAGCGAGACTACCGCATCCTGCTGGAGGCCATCGAGGAAAACTGCAAGCGTATGAACCTGCAAGTCACCGATTTCTTTGCTGAGAAGATCCTGCAGATCTTTGAGATGATGATAGTGAGGCACGGTTTCATGCTGGTGGGTGAGCCCTTTGGAGGCAAGACCTGCGCCTATCGTGTGCTGGCAGCAGCCCTTCATGACGTCTGTGAAAAGGTATGATGTCCTGTTTAAATCTAACCAGCAGGCTGTAGAGGAAGGTGGATGCTGTGTGCTTCATGTTGACAATAAGAATTAAGAAATAAAAGCTGGGTATGCTAACTGTGATGGCTGAAATGAGGAAAGCATTGTGATTTAAGATAATGGCTACAGAAGTGGAGAAAAGTGGCCTACTATATTTCATGATTCCTTACGCAGCACTAAGTCTTGATCAATAACTACTTTAAACCACTTTGTTTTCTTGGTTGCATTCCCGTAGCTGTCCTTGAGGTCCAACTTATTTATTATGTTCCTGTCAGGTATTAACCTGGACAATTTGTCAGACATTTTGGAAAAAAATGCCTTTAATTCAGATGGTTAACCATGCATTTTTTAATTGTATTTTATTACAAACTTTCATGGGGCTTCCTGAGTCCTTGGGACATGAACTTGCTCATTAAGTTAAAAAAAATCATATAAACCTCCATGTCAAGAAAAAATATGTGTTACACTCAATATCCAAGGCTTATCTGAGCTACATGTTTGTCCCAAGTAAACACATCCATCCAATTTGTCAGAGCTGTAGTCTTTGTTTAGTAGTTATCGATCTCACAGGGAAGAGCAGAACTGGCTTGTTGTATTTACATGGCTGAGAGGGCTGAGAGGCATCCCACCACGGAGACAGATGAAGGCCTGCTGATGGAACGCCTGGGAATGCCACATTTATCATCGTCATCCTTGTCGCTGCACATCCACTGATCATGTCCAACCCCCCCCC
>NTHP01000366.1:251026-297151 GCA_003416845.1 Oplegnathus fasciatus | reverse complement strand
CTCCTTTTTGTTGTTTTTTCTTTTTCAGCAGCTTTTTTTCCTCTCATTGTTTTTAATTCAAAGTGACACCTTGTCTGAAAAGCTGTTTGTTGCAGGTTTTGCTTCTCTTCCTCAGTTAGCACAAGTTCTGTCATACAGACAGTAATCTTCTAAGCAATTTATGAGTCTTGGCAGAGACAAGTTGGTCAAATGGGTGGCTCGTCATGCTCATTGTGGTTGTTTTTTCAAGACTGTATTTGTATACTGTATCTAATTTGTTTGTTTCTGTGCATATTTATTTATTTTTTTTTAGTTTATTATATCTCTATCTATATGTATATGTATGTCTGTTTGTATGTATGTGGTTGTTACACCAGGGTTTGATGGATGAGAACCAGGTACAGATCACAGTTATCAATCCCAAATCCATTACCATGGGCCAGCTGTATGGCCAGTTTGACCCTGTCTCCCACGAGTGGTCTGATGGCATCCTCGCCGTCAGCTACAGAGCCTTCGCTGCCTCCCAGGTAAGATGGCTGCTGAGTGCGGCAGCGACATGCTCCTTCAGACCCTCATACAGATATATATTCACACTTGGGAGCTGTGCAGGGTTAGTCGCACACCACCTGTTCACCCACTTTGATATATGTGCACTCCACAAACCCCAATATAGTGCCAATTTAGCAGAGGGTCTGTGGGAGCTGTAACATCTCCCATTGGCTCCTATGGCTTTCCATGTGCTCAGTACTGTGTATATTCACAAATAGCTTAAAATGTTGACTTCCATACATACAGACATAAAGGATTCAATATTATATATGTACTTAAAAATTGTCTTTAAGTTTAACTAAGTACAGTCATACTGAAAAACTGCTGACGCCATGGCATGTTGTGTCCATTGTGTTATGTATCATTTTTTATTTTTTGTATCGTAACAAAAAATATTCGCACAGACATGTACAGACACATTTCAGTTTTTTTTTTGTCATTTTGTTTTTGGACATAAGAATGTCTTTCTATTGAAAATGTGCTTGAAATATTCTGTTGCTATGGTTACCTGTAATTAGATATACCTAGCATACAGTTTAGAACTGTGGTTAAGCTGTTAACTGGAACTATGTTTGAGGTGCCCGGTTAAAGTATTTAACGGTCTCCTGCCAGTCAGTCAGAATAAATATTTTCTGTTGACTCGTTATATAACAAATTTAAACATTCCTCTGGGTTTGTTATTGTGGAGCTCAAAAACTGAAAACCTTGTGATGTTTATCGGGGTGGCTCCCTCAGTTATGCTGGAAGGTGGGAAATCCACATAATTTATCCTCGTGGAGATGCCACATCTCCTGGTGAATGAAGAGACACGCTAGGAAGGTGCCTTACTATTGGTATCCTCAGAGAGTGATGTCATTTCTCAAGGTCAAATTTATACAGGCTGCCAAAAATACAGACAGAGCTCCTCTGAGATCCTATATTTTGGTCCTGTACAACACGGCCAAATACTGTATGTAGTCACTATCATATAAAAAACTGGACAGGACTGTGGTCTCATATGACTTTAAGTCTCTTTCCATAGCTGTGCTGACAGAACCTAATATGCCCTCTGTTACTTTCATTGAAGCTTTTTCATCCAAGCATATCAGACAAAAGAACATGTGATCTTGTGTTTAGTTTATTACACACAAAACTGTTGTTCTGAAACTGTTGTCCACCAAAAATGGTTTCAGAACAGTCTTGATTGATGCGCTTTTTCACATCCGTCAAAAGAGTCAAAAGAGATGAAAGAAGTTTAGCTGCAGGAGAGATGTAAACATTTTTTAAAGATAATGTTTCTCCGAGGAACATGCAGTGTAGTGTCTACTGTACGTATCATACTTGGATTAGTTGGTCGACTTCCTTTTTGATGTAAGCTTCTAGCATTTCAGGAATGTGTCAAACTGGACTTCCTACATCGTACATTAGATCTTGACGCTCTAGTAATGGCTTGTGAAACTTTCTGCTCTTCCCACTTTCTCCTCAGGAGTGACAATCATTACTGCTTGAATGCTACATTTACTTAACTTAACGAAAAAAAACCATCTTCCTCAACATAAGAGTTATAGCACCTATTTTGACCCACTTCTATACTGAAGTTGAACGTTAATTTAACTATTCCACTGGAATTTTGGGGGTTTGATTTCTCACAAGAAGTGACAGGTGACTTTTCTTTCTGTGTTTCAGTTTATAACAGTTTAGTGCTGAATGCTCACTTTACTTGTTACTATGCGACCAGATTAGTTACAGAGGTGGTAGTTGTTTTTCTCTATCCCTGTCAATGCACAAGTCCTATATCCTGTTCAAATCTTGACAACTTACACGGAAATTACCATGATTAGTCAAAGAATGTCAAAGTAATGACATCTTAACTGACATATAATATCAGCGTAGATCACAGAGTGGTGCTGTCGCTATGGAAACAGGCATTTGAAGCAACTTCGTGTCATGAGTTAAAGCAAAAAAGTATTAGAGTTATTTCTCTGTCTGTGACTTTGCCTGGGTATGTCTGCTCAAAATAGACACTCCGGCTACCTAATTGTAAGGCAGCACTGAGAACAGTAGAGATGCAGAATTATGCTATTGCACTAAAGCTATGTGCTTCCTCCATATTGAGTAATTCAGAACTGCTGCTGCACTTCTTTCTCTGTGTTAAAACCGTAAAACATGTTGCACTTGTGGCACATTGGGATGTGGCCAGAGGTGAAGCATACTCAAATGTTTCATGTTATGGGGGAGCTGTGCAGCCAGAAGATGAGGCTAAGGTGCATTATCGTCTCCTCAGTCTACGAGTTTAGGATGGATCATTGTACAATAGGCATGACATTCCAATTAATTTCAAGCCGGTAGAAAGAGAGGCTGCAGTGACAGGATAAACAAAAGAAACATTTTGCTGTCTTGTTAAATTTGGATCTTTAATAACTCTCTTTTCATTCATGCGCACACACACTAGACACACATGGGCAGCCGATTTACAGATGGCAGTGGAGGCATGTCGTAATGGAAAATCATTTGTTCGACCTTTCCTCAAATTGTTTCCAAATGAACTTGTCATTTTAAAAATTGTCTCTGTATATAAAGTTGTCATTTTACAAATTGTTTTTTCATCAATGAATAAAGAGTGTGAGGAGTGGTTATGACAGCCGAGGCAATACACACTGATGCAATGAAAATAGAAAACGAGAACGCAGCTTGTTTTAATTCAGTTTCAAAAAAGTCATTTTCCTCTCTGGGCAAAAGTCTTTCTTTGTTTTTGCTCTTTTTTTTCCACATTGCATTTTACTAAACTAATTTTTTGTGTGCTAATCTGGAGTCAGCAGCAGTGTAGTGTATTAAACTCTCTGCATAAGCAATGTAATTTTTTTTTCCAGTGCCAATGCTCTCTGTCAGATCATTACATTACAGCATAGTCACTTCCCTCTCAAGCACCAGATGGCCCCAGCCCAGGCATCTCCATATTTCAACAAATCAATTTAAAGCACAGCCCTTGCCAGCCCATTTAACTGGAGAATTGACGCTTGTTGTCAACCTCCATTATGACAGTGTAGGTGTTAATTTCATTCATTTAGCAAACATTCTTTGCTGAGATTATAATGCTTGGGAGTTCTTTTGTGACCTTGAAAGTACGCGCAGGGATTTCTGTTAGAGGGAAAGAAATCAATACAGTATGTGCATACGATTAAAGGATACAGGCACTGTCTTTATAAACCAAGAGGTAGAATGCAAGTTCTTTTCGTGCACTTTTAAGCTCTTCTTCTAAACTTTAAAGCTCCATGAATACTTAAGAAATTCAGCATATTTTAGCACTGCAGGGGCAAGCTCCTGGTAAATTTACTTTGTCTTTTCCATTAAGTAAAAAGCTCCCCAGGTTTAAAGGTTTAAGTGTTTATCTATCCGTCTATTGGTCTGGCTGTCTTTCTGTCTGTCTATTTGTGCCTCCTTACATCCATACATCCCTCCTTCCTGTCAAGCTGCCTCAACATCAAGAATTACACAGTTTTTCATGGCTCTACTTCAGCTATATTAGCTATATCATTACTGTGTCTATTTATCTTTTAGTTACTTACAATAAATTAAGAAGATGAACCAGCAGGTCACCAGTGTGGTTAATATTGATGACCGTTTGTGACCTTTCTTTTGATGTATGCACATGTAATTGTGCTACAAATTGTGCTGAAAATGTTCCTTCAAGGTGTGACCCATCCCATTTCTTCCTTCTCTCAGAGCCCCGACAGAAAATGGCTTATCTTTGACGGCCCAGTGGATGCCGTGTGGATCGAGAATATGAACACAGTGCTCGACGACAACAAGAAGCTGTGTCTGATGAGCGGTGAGATCATTCAGATGTCACCGCAGATGAGCCTAATCTTTGAGCCCATGGACCTGGAGGTGGCATCGCCAGCCACAGTGAGAAGCACCTTTACTTGGATTAAGGATGGATCACTTACTCTTCTCATTTATAAACATTTTTTGTACACAGATTTTCTTATTGTAACATTGTGCTGCACTGGTTCTGACCACATTTTGGGAAATATAGTCCATCACTACCTAACCCACATCACGTTACCATCCTTCCAGTTACACAAAGGCTTTCCCCCATGATGCCCTTAATGTCTGTTTTTATTACACACACTCTCTAGTATTCATCCCAGTGGTCATGCCCTGGTGCTGCCTGCTTTAATGTTCTGTTATCTATCCAAATACTGAAGACTTTTTCAAAAAAGGAACAACTGTACAACATATTTGTGGATTTTATGCAGATCATATTTAGTCTTTGCTTAATCTTTACTGAAGTGTCAGATGGGTGTAATGGATGCTACTTAGCTCAGACAGTCACAGCAAGTACTCTATTTGGAAGTCAGTTAGTGTACTTCCTGTATTTTTGATTGACTATTTTTTAAAAATGCATTTAACCATTCCAGGACTTCATGTCCCAACCAAGTGAAATTATATTCCTTCCTGTTGGTTTTGGGAGAGTGTTCGACAGCCACGTGCTAAGCCTGTAGTGTCACCAGCTTCTTCTTTTTATTAGCCAATCTCGACATTTACCAGGAGGGCATAACACTTGGGATGTTCATGCTACCCTCCCCAGTTATACAGGTATTTTTTCAGGTGTTTCAAAGGTGCAGAGACTCTTTAATAAATGCAGCCAGTCATCAAAGTTTGCAAAGCAAAGAGATCACGGGGGTGACACACCTCTCCATTCCTTTGAAATTAGCTGCAACCGATGTGTGGATCTTTTTACGACATAAAAAAAGTTTTTTTAATTGTACCTTTCCGTATGGTTCTTTGTTGTGAGGCAGTAACAAAGTCGCTGAAAAACTCTTGATTGCATTACATAGATGCCTTGAGAGAATACCTTTGCATCTCCCTGGCTCTACTTTTTTATTAAACAGACTTCTATTTTTGATTCTCTATAGCCTGGCAGCTGTTCCTTTCATCATGCTGAATGCAGAGGCATCAACATTTTTGCGATCACAGTGAACCCCCTCCCCCCACTTTGTGCAGGGTCCCTTTTGTGCACTGTTGATCTCTCTTTCTCTATTTTTTCTTCATTTTTCCTCTCTTTCTCTCTCTGTCTATGAAAGTTATTTTTCTCCCTCTATGTACTTCTTAAAACTTTACTCTTCTTTGTTCTTTTTCTCTCCAATCATATCTGCATGTCTCTTAGCTACTGCTCATACATTATGTCTTCACCTATCCCTGCTTATCTTTCTTCTTTTCTTCTAACTTTACCTGCGCTCCTTTCTGAAGCTATTCCTTGGGTGGGACTTGGAGCTATGGGATCTCATTAAAAAGCTTCTCTTTAGGAAAAGGTTGTAATATAGTCATCAGATATTCATTAGACATGGTATCACATATGCAGCACACACTTTTTTTTACAGTATTTACCAGTATATAGGATATGATGTAACTATTTGGATCAACTCCATAAATGTTACAATGTCCGGCCAAATTAGGACCACAACATCAGTAGAGTGCTCACCTGCACTAACACTGCATGTCCACGCCCAGTTTACAGCATTGCATCCCATAATTTGCTGATAATTACTCTATTGTAATTCTGGGTAATGGTCAGATACTGCTTTAAGAATAATATTCTTATAAATTGATTGTTCTTTGTGGTTTAGATGTGTGTTTACAGATGTGATATATGTTTGTGGCAGGTGTCTCGCTGTGGTATGATCTACATGGAGCCTCATATGCTTGGCTGGCGGCCGCTTATGCTGTCTTGGCTCAATACCCTTCCTGCCACAGTCACTGCAGCGCACAAAGACCTCATCACTGGCCTTTTTGACCGCATACTGCCAGCCTGCCTACAGCTCATTCGAAAGGCCACCAAGGTGCTGAACTGTCATCAGGAAATACAGTTTATTTTCTATCTGGAAGTGGTTTGCAAATGAATTTTTCCCTTTTTTTTTTTTTTTTTNNTTTTTCTTGATTGCAGGAGCTGTCCCCAACCTCTGACACCAATCTAGTCAAGTCCCTGATGAATCTGATGGACTGTATGATGGATGAGTTTCATGATGAAGCAAAGATGAAGAGCATGAATGAAAAAGATACTTGCTCCTGGCTAGAGGTTTGTGTGCACACCCACTACTACCACTGTTACTGCTACTAATTATTATCATAGTATTATCAACAATAATAAGATATTAATTGAATATGTAAACACACAAGTGGGTACTGCATCATAAAACGGCCATTATGGGAATCAGACAACATTATTGAGTTATTGTAGAATCGCAACCTTACAAGAAGCTTTCACAGTGCATCCCAGTGTCCTGGAAGCAGTCCGCCGCATACAATATCCACTTCCCACTCTCACTAGTCTCAACACAACCATGCCTCTGTTCCATAAGATCCCAATGTTAACTATCTACTTGCATGATGCAACTTACAGCATTCTTGCCGAATTAGTAGACATGATACATTAGAGAAAAAACAACGGAAAGACAAACTAATCCTCTGTTAAAAAGTTGCACTTGAACATGCTGCAAAGACAACAGCTGACCATGCACGCGTGTTCTGTGCTTGGGTGAGAGGAAATAACTAGTAAGTAGTCTTTGTACTAATAATAAAAACTAAATAAGTGAGACAAACAAAACAAACTAGCCAACCATTTTCATGTCACTGTGAGTCCAAAGAAACAGTCCTGTTATATGCTCAGAATACAAATTGAGAATGTTTCTGCTAAAAAAAAAATTGCAACTGGCACTGTCAAGTTTTGTTTTGCCTTACATTGATGTTGTGAGCCTGGGGTTTTGCTTGAGGAAGCAGAATTACATGGTGGGGATGAAAAAAAAAGGCTTATATAAAGAGAGAAACTGCACTAAATGGGTAAAATCACTGGTTTGTTAGGCTGAACAGCAAGAGAAAACAGAGGCAGTCATTGAAAGAAGACAGCTCTCTATCATGATGGGGACTGACAAGAGCCAATGGAGCCAGATACACTGCAAAACTACAGGAAACGTTGGCCATGCATGACCCAAACCATCATGACAACATGCTGACAGGACAATAACACCAATTTGACCTAATTTTACCTAATATAGAAAGTTAAGAAGGGTACATTTCCTAGTTCCAGTTCCCAAATTGTGCAAATGCCTAATTCACAGTCTAGGCAGAGCAAAGACTGCTACACCTTTATGAAATTGTTATATTCAGAGTTAAAAAGTAATCTTTACCTGTAAAATGAAACTGACAACAATTTCAAACTATGGTGGGAAGTACTAATATTTGAAAGGGAAGATTGAACCCATTCTTTTCTATTATCTATAGCTTGATTGAGTTATTTTCAGCTTAATTCAGACTGCTGTTACTTCTACATTCTTACATCAAAACAATGAGTTCACAGCTCAGGTTGTGAACTGAAAAAAGAAGAATGAACCTCGGCACTGGCCCTTGTGGTGCACATCCAAAAAACTCTTTATTTTAACAGTAAACCCAGATACAGTACACACCAAAGAGCCTGCCTTTTCCATTTTACACAAACTGTCTCCATCGGGCCTGCATCCGCACAGGCCCACAAAGAGTGGAAAAGTTTCAGGAGATTCCTTCTGCCCCCTGCATTAGTTTCAATAGATATTTTTTTTGCCTCCGAATCCTGTCTTTTGAAAGCACTGCTATTATCCCCCTGTGGCACACTGCACTGATGAATGCCTTTCAACCCTCTCTCCCATGTTTCTCAGCCGGTCATTATCAAAGTGTTGAATTAATCAGCCTTTTAACAGCAGGAGCTATCATGAAGCTTAGCAGCTTCATGATAGGCCATTTGCAATTCCTACAGTATTCCTGCTGTTTTTTTCTAACAAAGGCATCTCTCCTCTGTCTGTGGATTCTGGTGTTTGTACACTGGTAGAGGCATTTAGATGGTTTCTGTACATTTCAGTCAATTTCAGTAATTGCAAACCTTGTTTGCGCAATGAGATTTTGAACTGCAAACCCTAACCCTGCACAGGGATTTTTGATGCTTGACTTCTGTTACAGTGTGATACTACTATCTATAGTAGATATTTACGTAGTCTGTTGCTAGTACTTTTTTCACTCTACAAACACCACCTCGAACATAAATTAGTTGGTTTTGTGGGTTATGGTCCACAGGTAAGTAATGTAAAATATGATGAAAGATAGGGAAATACAGAAAAATGCATCTGCAAAGTGAGATATTTTATGATACAATATAATATATAACCTTACACCACATGCAACATGTTCCATCTTCACCCAGTAATTAGATTCTGATTTAGTAACCTGAGTGAAGCCTTATATGTAGACAGCAACCTATTTACTGTACAGTAAATGTCCCTCCCACACAGGAACAGCTACAGTAATAAGCAGGGGTCAGAGATGTATATTTACTCAAGCGCTGGACTGGTACTTTACTTAAGTGCTTCTTCTTTATGATAATTCACTTTAGTATACATTTACTTCAGTACATTTCAGAGGGAAATGTTGTTTTATATATACATTGCATTCATCTGACAATAGTGGTTAGTTGTTTGTGCTTTACAGTTTTCCTTGCAAGTCTTTATTAAAAGCTCATAAATATGATACAGCTAAGTGTTGGGAATAGCAGTCCATTGTGCCATTTGGCTACATAAAACCAGTTAAATACCTTAAGTAAAATTTAAAATGCTATTTTAACTGTCAAAATTGAGGCACTTTTTCCACCATTGCCTTCATAGACCAATTGAAACACAATATCCACACAAATTAATATGATTTAGCAGCGAAACAGCAGTGACAGTTGTCCTTTCCTTTCACATAGGGCATCTTTGTGTTCTGCCTGGTGTGGTCAGTGGGTGCCAGCTGTGATGATTCGGGCCGGGTCAAGTTTGATGCCGTGGTAAGGGAGGTACTGAATGGCCCTTTAAGTGAGGAGACCCGGGCCTGCCACGGCATTCTGGCCACTGTCATGGCTCCAACTAAACAGCTCACAGTGCCCCTGCCCACTGAGGGAACGGTCTACCAGTATCGCTTCATTAAAGAGGTAGGGCTGCTTCTGATAATTGTGCAGCTGAGAGCACTTTGCTGCATTCCTCTACTTGGACTGATGTCTCATAAACACTAAGAAATATGTGACTTCTTTATTAGCTGCTTATGGAAAAAGCTGGGGGATATTTTAGTTGTGGTTTACATATTAGGAGTTAATAATAGCACAGTAGTCATAGTAGTAGTCATAGTAAAGAATACAAGTGGTTATGTTATATAGTACTTTTGTTTTCACCATCATTTCCACAATAACTGACAACAAACACACGAGAGCGCCTCCTCTTATATTCTACATCAAAGACACTAGACTAGACAGTACACTAGAGGCCTTTTATGTACTAGTACCTGTATTGTTTATGTCTCATATTATAGACAAATCCATGTGTGTGCTCCATGTTCTTACCTACAGTCAAAGACTAGATAGTATGTGTCCAATGTCCAATGGAGCACAATGGCCTTTCACATCTTAATCTTTTTTTTTTTTTTTCAATTTCCTCTTCAGGGTCCCGGCAGGTGGGAGCTGTGGACAGATGAGCTAAAGACTGCTCCCTCCATATGCAAAGACATGCAGTTCAATGAGATCATCGTGCCCACTGAGAACACAGTACGCTACATGGCACTGATGGAGCTCCTCGTCACCCACCAGAAGCCCACTATTTTCATCGGCCCCACTGGTACTGGCAAGAGTGTCTACATTACAGTGAGTTGCCTGCAGTGTATTATTTTATTGACGGTATTTTGTGTTTAGCAGAAAGAAATGTGAGGTAAGAATGGAGATGCACCATCTCCGGCTGGTTTTGTCAGCCATTCATTTTTGTGAAATGACCAAACAGAAAAAATGAATCTCTTTGCTGTTCCTGCTCAGTGGAATAGCAGGAAACCATCGTCAGGAATGGGAATCATGCCGCCTGCATGCTCATGCATGTGAGTCCTTGTGCATGTGCACAAGGAACAAACAAAACTGGAACCCTTTCATCAAAACATTGCCCCATTGTGCTACACGTGGTCACAAACTCCACAGAGTATCTATAATAAGCATGACCTAAAGTGGTCCGCTTTCATATACTTTGTTTACAGTGAAATACAACTAGTACACTGGCTTGTTTCTCTGGCTGACTATTTTGAAAAATGGCCTTAACTGACACTCGTACAGATATACCCCCAAGCTGTTATGTGAGGTCCTCTGTTCAGCTATCTCGTCAACAATACCAGCCAGAACCAGTTTCCACCATCATATCTCAAGACATTGAGACACCTCAAGGTCTTCTAATCTGTACGAATAGACAGCCTGAACCTCTTCACACGTCAAAGAGGATACAATGGTCACAGTGACCCTTTGGGTTGTTCAACAAATGATTTAACAGTGATTCAGCGCTTTACATATGCATTTGATTTTCTACTACATCTACATACGGTTCGTACTACATTATTATGATTATTATTTTCAGTATTTGGTCGTTTTTTTTTTACTCTGTTTGTCTCTATCCCTGTCTGTCATCTGTTCATTGTTTTCATATGCAGACAAATACTGCCTATGCTACCAATAACATCACTCCATAGGATGAGTGAGCATTCATTCCTAAGCAATGTGGTCCCAGCCTCAGGAAACTAAAGTACTCTGAACACACAAATCATTTAGAGGCAACACAGCTACAGACACCAGGTGTGAAACGGCCACCTTGGAGGAATACTGAGTATCTCTCAGCAGACCTTCAGCTATTTATATCAAGGACTAATCCCCCCTCCTTCCATTTGCTTCATTAGTTCCTCCATTAGTGTGCTCAAACTTGAGACTCTGGGGTGAATAGAGATCATCTCACTGGGGAGCCTGCCTTGTTCTTCACTTCCTGCCTGTCTGCATGGTGGAGCAGCTCTGTCCCGTGCCACAACCAGCAGACCGTGGCTGAATCCCAAATCTGGCAGAAGTGATAAAGGAACACCAGCACTTAGACCAAAAGAACATGACTGGCATGGTGCTGGCACCAGTACCATCAGACAGCTGTACACAAGGCTCCTTCACCCTCCCCAGTCTGCTCTTGAGTGAGACAGAGAGAAGCTGTGCCACTGGTTTATAATTTAGACAAGAAGATGATGATGCACCTTGGCTGCACCCTGTGATCATTCACAACACAAGTCCCCTTTAATTATGCAGATCATTACTCACATGATTTCACGATCATGTGTATGAGCACTGTGTGCATGCTTATGCACGTGCACAGGGGAAGCTAGAGGATGTGATCTGAACACACATGATAAATAATGAAAGTACCAAAAAAAAAGATCAAATCCCAATAAATGACATCAGATCACCGATGACTGCGCTCTCTGTTCTGTGTTGTCTGTTCATAGAATCAGAGAAGGCCATTTGTCCAGGAGGGCATTTTATCAAAATGGCCTTTCATAAAAGCCTCTTTTAGCTTTTAGTAAAATGCCCTTTCATAAACCCTCATGCAAACTCAAAAAAATCATTGGTCTTACCCTTTTGACCCGCAGAACATTACTTTAGATCGTGTCCTCAGAGGGCAACTAACTTCCTACTTTATTTCAAAGTCATTTTCTGGGATTAACTGAGCTCCAGTTTTTATCTAATGAAATACTCACTAAATGCCACATTTAATTAGATTATAAAGCTTATCACAACCATTTGCCAGGATCAAAATGGAAATGATCATTTTATGTGTACTATACCTGTACAGGCTGTCTTTGGTATGCTGATTCAGAATAGAGAGTGAACATACTTTAAAACGTTTTCAACCACATTGGCAGTCTGCAATTATCAACCAAGTTAGTACCTTGAAGTCCGTGATAGTCCCAGAACTTCATGAGTCACTTTAGGTGTTCTGAATATTCCATAAAAAACACACATGCAGTGCAAACATTGACACAAAAAGTGTATACTTCATTAGTAAACCCTTACCTAAACTATGTAATTATTCAATTGTGTGTCACACAGTACTTATTTTCAAAGTGTCACTTTTCCTGATAATATCTCTTATTATTTGTGCCGTATGTCGCCATTTTGCATTATTGTATTGTACATGTATAGATATTCATGGTGACAATATAGCATATACATTGAACTTCCATACTATGAGATTTGATGATAATCTGTGTTCATATGTCTTGCCCAGGACTTCCTGTTGAATCAGCTGCAGAAGGATGTGTACAGCCCATTATTTATCAACTTTTCAGCCCAGACTACAGCTGCCCAGACCCAAAACATTATTATGTCCAAGCTAGATAAGCGGCGCAAAGGAGTGTTCGGTCCTCCACTGGGGAAGAAAATGGTACAGCTTCTTTATTATGTTCATATGTTTTATGTTGGTATGACTATGACTATTTGTTTTTCAGCTTGCTCTCATATCAGTGAGGTGAGTCACTAAAATGTTGGCAGTTGTATAGATTTGTAGACCTTTTATAATAAGCACCATTTTATTTTGCGATGCATCTGTAAAAAATGTACATCTAAACAAGAAACAGTGCATCAAATACCTTGTGGTATTATCAGTAATTAATCCAAGAATCCTAATTTGATATCTTATCAGGTGGTATTTGTGGATGATGTGAACATGCCAGCCAGGGAGGTTTATGGTGCTCAGCCCCCTGTGGAGCTGCTGCGCCAGTGGCTGGACCACTGGAACTGGTATGACATGAAGGACTGCTCCATGATCAACCTAGTGGATATCCAGGTCATATGTGCTATGGGACCACCTGGTGAGTAGCAGCTGTGGTACCCTGAAGTTCATTAGAAGCATCATTGTTACAGCAATGATACTGCTTTAAAGCTCTACACTGATTGACATAATGCGGATCGTTAGGTGGGTGAAGTGAGTACTTTCCCTCTGTCTCTAAACTGCTGCTGCAGTGCTGTCGAGTCAATGTCACAAACCACTAGCTTCTGTTTTGTGGAGTGTGTGTTTACCACTTCCACCTCCACTAAAACTACCAGTGTAAACACAAAAGCATCCCTGTCCACTGAGGCAGCTGGCAGCGACAGCTGCAAGACAAAGAGGGAGGATGCCACACTCAGGTGCCCACACAGCTACAGTATTTGCTCTTGATGCCTGTGCTGACAGTTGTTTAGCCTTTCTAAGCTGCTGCCCAGTTTGGCAATGGCAACCACTGAACCCACACTAGGGAAAACAATGGAGGAGCCTATTTTTACTGGTGTCTAAGTATTTTGAATTATATTACCTCTTCAGTGTTGATATTGATAATGGACTGACCATCAACTTCAGAGTTGCCTTTCTGTGGTTATGATATTAGTTGGCTAAAATAAGCTATCAATGTAACTGTGCTGATGTGTAAATGTGCCAATGTAAACTCATCTCTGACAAATGCCATGGTTGTCATTTTTTAATACATTTACGCATTTCAAAACTGGAATAATAATAATATTACAATAGAAAAAATAGAATACAACAGAACATATTGAACAAATAGTATCTGTGCACCATAAAAACTGTGTACTGAGTCACAGTACCAGAAACACTCAGTTGAAGCATACCTACAATATCAGAAGTGTTATCTGTGTCCAAGATTATAGTTTTTCTTTTTTTGTCCTGCCTGTTTCTTAGGTGGAGGGCGGAACCCTGTCACGCCTCGGTACCTGCGCCACTTCAATATGATTACCATTAATGATTTTGATGAGAAGACCATGTATACAATCTTCTCCAGGATCATAGACTGGCATTTCACCATACGGTAACTACACAGCATGTGTAATTTGTGAGGTGTTTTTTCCCAAATTGACAAAGAGTGAGTGCTTATGTTTAGGAATGTTCATAATCAAACTTCTACATATAATCCACTGAGCTACTCTGCTGCACAGAGGGAAGGAACAGACTGAAATGTAAATTATTACTAAGCAAATATTATTATTATTATTATTATTATTATTATTATTATTATTAGGCAGCTAAAACTGCAATATTCTACATAAAGTTATGAGGATAGGTCTAAGTTGTTATTCTATACATCAGTTTCTGTTTCAATAATTAGGGGATTAAAGGATTTCTTTTTCCTCCTCTTACTGCACTGCTACAGTGTTTACCTCAGAGACCACAAGTCCTAAAGCAATCAAATCTGTTGGATAGGTTTCAAATCTATCCAACCACTCCTGCAAACAGAAGTATCACTTGCATTTTAGCATAGCAATTTCACACATTGGTAGTTTTTGGCTTTTTGGAAATACATTGTCAGTGCTAATAATGAAAGTGTTAAGTGTTTCATTAATACAACAAATAATTATGGATTCAATTTCCTCACTAAACTGTAGGAAATAATCTGAATGGGATCTGAACGATGAATCAACCATTTCATCAACAGGTTTTCTTTCCCCAAGCCATTTGCAGCTCTGACATCTCACATCGTTAATAGTACCATGTCAGTGTACCAAGAGGCCACCAAGAACCTGCTACCAACCCCCACAAAGTCCCATTACTTGTTCAATCTACGCGATGTCTCCCGGGTCATCCAGGGCATCTGCCTGTCGCGGCCAGAGACTGCAGATGAACCATCTGTCATCAAACGGCTCTGGGTACATGAGGTAATGTTGTGCACAACAAACATTGGGAAATACCTGAAAGCTACTGTATGTGAGTAAAGTAACCTAAACATGCAAATAAAATAGAAATATCATGAAAATACAAAAAGTGGAAATGTATACAGTAAAACTGCAGTAACGGTAACCCCTGCCTATTAGACATAGTATTTCTTTGGAACGTCCTGTGTTTCTGCTCTCTATCGCTTTTTCTCTCTTTATCTGTCTTTACACTCACTCTTTCTTTGTCTTGTTGATCCTCAGGTCCTGAGGGTGTACTATGATCGGCTGGTTCATGACACAGATCGGTCCTGGCTTGTTAGCCATTTACAGGTGGTGTCTCAGAGTCACATGAAGGAAAACTTCCATCAGCTCTTCCAGCATCTGGACCAGGACCATGATGGAAAAGTCACTGAGGATGACCTGCGCAGCCTCATGTTCTGCGACTTTCACGACCCCAAGGGTGAAGACCGCAACTACCGTGAGGTGCACAACCTCGACCAGCTCCGACAGGTGGTGGAGTCGCACCTGGAGGAGTTTAACAACATCAGCAAAGCACCCATGAATCTGGTGCTCTTCCGTTTTGCCATCGAACACGTGTGCCGCATTTCCCGCATCCTCAAGCAGCCGAGTGGCCACGCCCTGCTGGTGGGTGTGGGAGGAAGTGGGCGTCAGTCTCTCACCCGGTTGGCTGCCTACATGGCAGAGGCAGAACTTTTCCAGGTGGAAATCTCCAAGACCTACGGAACCACTGAATGGCATGACGACCTGAAGCTTATCATGAGGAAGTCCACACAGGGCGAAGCTCATGGCGTTTTCCTCTTCACAGACACTCAAATCAAAATGGAGTCATTCCTGGAGGACATTGGCAACCTGCTGAACACTGGTGAGGTAAAGTGGTTGGGAGGGGGCATAGATGGATTGATGGATGAATTGAGGTATAAATAACATGTACAAACTGATGGGAAAATTGGTCAGTGAATGAAGGGTCAGTAAGAATTAAGTATGGATGTGTGGATAGATTGAGAGATGGATGAATGGTTGATAAATACATAGTTAGACAAATACAGTAGATGTGGATTTGACAGAATGGTGATACAGAAACAAAAGGTGCAAAGATGTTCCATTTTACAAAGCCAGTACCCAAACACAGACCATCCTGTTACCTTTTGGTTGTTTCCAGGTGCCTAACCTGTTTGCAGTTGACGAGAAGCAGGAAATCTGTGAGCGAATGCGTGTGTTGGACCGGCAACGTGACCGCGACAAGCAGACGGATGGCAGCCCCTTGTCCCTTTTCAACATGTTTGTAGAGCGCTGCCGCACACAGCTGCATGTGGTGTTGGCCATGAGTCCCATCGGAGACGCGTTTAGGAACCGTTTGAGACGTTTCCCCGCCCTCATTAACTGCTGCACCATTAACTGGTTCCAGGTGTGTGTTGCATGAGTTCTGGTTTGCTGTTGGTCACACCAAAAGAAGCCTCAGGTGGTTAATCGAAAGATAGAGACAATACTGGATATTGTGCATGAATGTTAGTGCATCGTCACAGTGGATAAATATGCCAATTGCCAAAATATGTAAAATTCTTGCTGTTGTACTTCATCATGGTGTATGATGGATCTCAGCCCAAATCTTTAATCGGGCTTCCTTCAGTGGTAACTGATGACATTACCAGAAAACCATAGCAAAGATTAAAATACAGCCCTTGTATGGCAGCACAGTGGCAGTACAGCATATTTCTTTCCTTATCAGACCTGGCCCGAGGATGCCCTGCAGGCAGTGGCCTGTCGCTTCCTGGAAGACATTGAGATGACAGATGAGTCCAGAGAAGGCTGCATCAACATGTGCAAGAGCTTCCACACCTCAACCATAGAACTGTCAGTTCGCTTTTTGGCTGAGTTGCAGCGCCACAACTATGTCACCCCAACCTCATACCTGGAGCTCATTTCCACCTTCAAGGCCCTGCTGAAGACAAAAAGAGCGTAAGATCAAGTTTTAAGGTATACTGTTTGTGTACATTGTGATTTTAACTGTTATTTGATGTTTTTATTACTACAGATGCTGCTTTAGATTTAAAAAATGATTCTAGATCAAGTTTGCTTTAGCCATAAAGGACTTGAATTGGAAACAAAAAAGACCTGACAAACAGGCACAAAAGCCAAAGTCAAAGTCAGTTTCCATGTGTAAAACTAGAACTTATTTTCCTTATCTTTCTCTCTCTGCCCAGTGAGGTGATGAAGATGAAACGGCGCTATGAGGTTGGCCTCGAGAAGCTAGAGTCAGCAGCAGACCAGGTGGCCACTATGCAAGTTGAGCTGGAGGCTCTACAACCCCAGCTGCTTGTGGCCAGCAAGGAGGTAGATGAGATGATGGTGGTGATTGAGCATGAATCCGTGGAGGTGGCTGAGACAGAGAAGGTGGTGAAAGTGGATGAGGCCGTGGCCAACGATCAAGCCATGGCTGCCAAGGCCATCAAGGATGAGTGTGATGCTGACCTGGCTGAAGCCATGCCTATCCTGGAGTCAGCCCTGGCTGCGTTGAATACTCTCACCACTCAGGTAAAAATAGCAATATGTTGTTTTTATTTCCTTATGTAGGATAGTGCCCTTACATTTGGCTCAAAGGTCAGGTGTACTTGAATGGAATAGTGAAGAGGGCAGATCTATAGACGTGGTTCTTTTTATGTACAGGATATCACAGTGGTGAAGTCCATGAAAAGCCCACCCACAGCTGTCAAGCTGGTGATGGAGGCAATCTGCATTCTCAAAGGCATCAAGCCAGATCGTGTGCCTGACCCCTCAGGCTCCGGCAAAAAAGTGGAGGACTTTTGGGGCCCGGCCAAAAAGCTTTTGGGAGACATGAAGTTTCTCCAAAGCCTCCATGAGTATGACAAGGACAACATCCCACAAAATCTCATCGCCATCATCCGCAATAAGTACATTACCAATCCAGACTTTGTACCAGAGAAGATTCGAACTGCATCCACTGCAGCTGAAGGCATGTGTAAGTGGGTTTGTGCCATGGACAAGTATGACAAGTAAGTAATGTTCTTTCTTCTTCTATGCTCTCTGTTATAAAAATTGATGCATATTTCACAAAGCTTGAGAGAGCTTTTCATCCATCTAAGTGAGTAACATGAAGCTTGGTTGTTGGTAACTTCAAAGGAATAATCATTTCCCTGGTGCAAATGTACCATGCATGTGCCAAGTCCCAAGTGATTAATATAACAAGCCAAATCAAGACATAGATCATTTAAAGGGAAATGTTCCCATCATTATTGTTCTGACAATCTTAAATGTTACCCACATTTATAGAAGCTAAAGTGTTGATATAAATACCCAATATATGCAAACAAAATCCTTTTTTGCCGCTTACAGTTGAGTTTATAGAATGCACTATGTTTCAGCCCCCACATAATAAAGCTGATCATATACAGTGAACTACTATAAGCATGCTAATAACATCACATCTCATAAATGTTATCATATCCTGTGCTATGAATTATATAAAAGCCATCAGGAAGTTACAGACTGTGATCAATAAAAATAGATATGAAAACAACAACTTGCTACTACTACATGCATGTAACAGAATTTCATACAAATGAATGCTTTCTTTTTCCTTCTTTTTTCAGTAATTGTTTTTGTTAATTTCCACTCAGGAATGATTCATTTGTAGGGCATATTCTATGGCATACAGTGTTTTGAAAATGTTGTCACCATTATCACAGTGTTCATTTCACTTCTTTCCTACTACACCCAACTCATTCAAGAATCTGCACTGCCTGATTCCCTATCTTGTGAACTTCTTACTTATTACATCATCCTCCTGAATGAAACGCTTCATGTCTCCTTCAGAGTGGCCAAGGTGGTGGCTCCAAAGAAGGAGAAGCTGGCACAGGCTGAGGGGGAGCTGAAGGTGGCCATGGAGAGTCTCCAGAAAAAGCAGGCTGCCCTCAAAGAAGTCCAAGATAAACTCGCAAAGCTTCAGGAGACTTTGGAAGCTAACAAAAACAAGAAAGCTGACCTAGAGAATCAGGTTTGTGCTTTATATATCTGTTTGTGTGATTTTAGATAACATTTTGTTTCATAGTTGTATTCATGAATATAATTTAGTCATTATGTGAGGTAAAAAAAACACCAACTTTTCAGATGTATCAATGGCTATGTATGGGTAAGTGTAACTACAGTTCCAGATGAAAGTCTGAGGAATATACTCACCTGTTGATCCCACTGATGGACCAAACAGCTAGCCAAAGTCAGTGACTACTGAATTACACAAACTTGGTCTGGCTAGCGTGACCTTCATTCTGTTCCTTGACCTGGGAAAACAGCCACAGTGCAACACATTTTTGCTCTCCTCATCCGATGATGTCCTCCAGGTGGATCTGTGCAGTAAGAAGCTGGAGCGGGCTGAGCAGCTTATTGGAGGCCTGGGTGGAGAGAAGACACGCTGGAGCGAAATGGCCTTCAATCTCGGAGAGCTCTACAATAACCTGACTGGGGACATCCTTATCTCAGCGGGCATAGTGGCTTACCTGGGAGCCTTCACCTCCAGCTACAGACAGGTAAGCTGAGGGAGTATATAGTGCATACTTGGAAGTGGATATCAACAACGTATTACTTACGTCACTTCAAGCCCTGCACCTACATAGATTTTTTAGGTACTTGATTTTGGTATCACCGTTGGAGAATATGACTTGGTACAGCACTGCATTTTCCCTCCAGGGTATTTCTACCTTTCTTTATGTAAAGTCTTTGTTTAGAGTTTTAGAGTATACTTAATGTAGGTCTCTTTAACATTGTGAGGCCAATGATTTGTTTCTATTAAGCACAATGTGACCAATGCAAATCCCAGCACTGCACTTCAGACCAATAAAAGCCAAATGCTTGAGAGCAGTTTAGTGGAAAGTAAACACTCCACTTTGGAGGTACCAAGGCACTTTGCTTTTTCCTTTTGCTGAGCCTCACATGTGTCTCCAAGTCCAAGCCAGTGTTTAAAGGTCATCTTTTATACTTTGTCAGACGGAGGGCCACTGTGATGCTGGAAAACAGAAAGGAGGAGAGTGAATTTGTTAATTGTGAGTGTGAATGCGCGTGAACGGTTATGCATGTGTGTGTTACTAAAATTCATGCCTTCAAAATCACTCTCTTTAAGTTGAACTGTCTACATGTGCCTTAGTACTGTTTATTAATACAGTCCATGTCTACGCGACTCTGTACATTTATATGTACAGATGAGTTGTTGCTACACGCTCTCATTTGTTGCAGGTTAGCATGTGTGTTTGAGTCTGTGTAGTAAAGTAAAAATGAAGTCATTACCAGTAAATGTGCTCCTCTCCAGGATCAGACAGAGGAGTGGATGAATCTTTGCAAGAGCAGAGAGATCCCGTGCTCCCCCAACATGTCTCTGATGAACTCTCTTGGCGATCCAGTAAAGATTCGTGCATGGACCATCGCTGGCCTGCCATCAGACAGCTTCTCCATAGACAACGGTATCATAATCTCGTGAGTATTAAAGACAAACTTTAAACTGACATGGCTTTCTCTCCAGAGGGAAATCAATATTTCCTTAGTACTCGGCGTTGTATTTCCAGTTTAATGCACCAAATGCGGATGTCTGAAGCAACTTTTTTGCTGCTCCTGATCGAAGGATATATATTTAATATTGAGCATCTGCCGACAGCCAGTGTTCATACAAAATTTATATTTTCCTACACAATAAAGCTATACTTGAATTGTTGTGGCAGAAAAGTCTGGACAAGATTTGGACGGGCAAAAAATTACATAATCATATGAACACAAACCGAAAACTGACTGTCAAATGCACTTTTCACAAAAGCAGCATTTTAGAGGCGTGGTACCCCTGCAAATTGTTGCTGAATGCATCTTTTTTTTAAAACCCAGAGGACCTCTGCTTACTCTGAGCATGAATATCTTCTTTGAAACTGCTGGCTGCTGTTTATTTTTTATGCCACTTCACTTTTCACTTGCTCACTAATTATAAGGAATAGGTTCAAGGGTTTTAACGGAGTGCAGTTGTGTGTTTTTGACAGCTGGTGTACCTGGGTTACAAGTAATCAAAGGATCAGTATTAGATTGTCCATAACAAATCAGTCTTACCTAATGAAAAAAGAGACCACTGTACGACAGGACTGTAAGCTTTCCTAGAAGCCCAAGTTGTCTGATTTAACCTTACAGTGCAGTAAAAAAAAAAGTAATATCACAAGACATCTGCTTGTTTGTGTAAATGAAGCAGAAACATTGCTTTTTAATCACAATACTATGGCCCCTGGTGTGCTACCCTACTGTGAGCTGTCTAACTGTGCGCAGAGTGAATGTTCACCCCTAAGCTTCTCTCTACATCTCAATTCTTTTCCTCCAACATCCCCCCTACTGTTGTGATGTCTCATGGTTAACAGTTACAGGATCTCTCAGTCTGACAAGCCAGCACCATTTGATCACCCACCACTGTGTGTGTGTTTGTAGTAACGCCAGGAGGTGGCCTCTGATGATTGATCCCCAGGGCCAGGCCAACAAGTGGGTGAAAAACATGGAGAAGGCCAGTAGCCTGCATATCATTAAACTGAGTGATGCTGACTTTGTGCGCACTCTGGAGAACTGCATTCAGTTTGGCACGCCAGGTAAGCATAAGTGTTTCTCTGGTTTGATGCCTCTGCTGTTGCTGTCTGGTCTGTTTGTGTGTGTGTACGTGCCTCACCCACATTGTTGCAGTTCCTCTTACTGCCTGCTGAGGTCTCTCTTTACCACAGTGACTAATAACAGCTCTGCAAAGAGTGTTTATCTCCTTTGTTCTCTGTTCTGCAGTGGGAGAATTCATATAAGCGATATTTCTGAGTGAGATGTTCCAATGAACCCTCAGTTAGGCCTACTGCACCATTATTATGTCAAACTACTGTAGATCATACAAAAGCCCAGGAGAAATCAATTATGTTCTCTGCACAAACATTTTTCCTGCCCAGTATCAGGGTCATATGACATGTGTAGGCAGATGTGACTGTTTTGTGCTGTTTTTTTCCAGTGTGGGTTTACTTATACCATATCAATGGCTACATTTATTTATTTTTTTGCTGCTCATTCACCCAGTCACGCACACACACACAGATGGAGCACTTTGGGGTTCAGTGTGTTTCCCAAGGACGCTTCGACATGTGGACAGGAGGAGGTGGGGATTGAACTGCCCCACTTTTGTCTCCTCATAGGATTTTCAGGGGGTATGAGAGGGAGCAGCAAGAGAGGAATTAGAGTTAGAAACAGACAGAGACAGCTATGCAGCCATTAAAAAGACATCTAAATAACGACCCAGCTCAGCCAGCCATTGTGTCTTTGCTTACTGGCAAGGCTAACAGCTCAGAGAGTAGCTTGTCCTTGCAGGGTGCCCAATAGTCCCCAGAGGCTACAGTTCCACCCTCCACAGCCGGTTCTCTTACTTCACAGTTTTACATTCTCTTGCTGTTTGTATTGAAACCTATAATCCCGATTATGAGCTAGTATTCTTTACTTTTGCATGGCTGAACTAATGTTCCCCTGCCATATCTCTAATCGTATGTTTATTAGATAATACAACGTACTGTTTAATCTGATGAAATATTAGCAGAATTGATGTGATGTACCAGGACAAAATGATGCTGCAAAGCAATTTGGAGAAGGTTGACCTGAATTGGTTCCCTATCTTGTGAGAGAAAGTTTATCAGCTGTCACTGGCACTGAATGCTGTATAAAAACTTAGTTACCACCTCAAGGCATACTGTCAATTAAAGATGTGCTAATGTCCTTAACACGAGAACAGCATTATCATACTTAATGTGGAATCACATTAATAATGATGTCATGAGAATAAGGCATTTGTAACTGGTGATGTTTTACTTGCTTCACTGATTTCTTGGTATTGCACATGCATGCACACGTACGCAGACTTTCTTGGGCTGCAATGGAAGTTCATTGTTGAGTGCTTCTCACAGGGAGCTGAAAGAAGCTGAGGGTTTAGTTCTTGTAGCCTTGTAATATCACAGCAATGTACTGCACAATATATAGCTGCAATAGGTGCATCATACTTTTTTACTTTTAGTACAACTATTGTAAGTTTCTGGATGGAGTAAGAGCTTTCATTGCTGGGAAAGTTCTCCTACAGCTCCAGTGAAAATATTAATAACAGTATTTAATTCACAGAGAACTTTTAAAGCAAGATGCACAAAGTGCTTTCCAGAGGCAGGAAGATGTACGCAATAACAGGAAGTTATATTAGTTGCTGAGAAAAGCTATTGTGTAAATACATTATTAGCTGACCTGATAATAAATGTATGGCTGTCATAGATCTAGAAGCCAAGTTATTCACCTGAGCTCTGTAACAGCTAAAAGACTCCAATCAGATCTGATCTGAGTGGTCTTTGAGGACGTAAGGGGATAGAAGTATAATTTTATGCAAGACAATATAGGGCTTTGTCTGTAATTAATAATACTTTCAGCTGTATTCTAAAATAATTCTGGACCCAGTGCAATGATGCTAAGACTTGGGTGATGTGGGAAAAATGCTTTGTGTTGATAAGTATTAGTATTATTATTGCATTAGTATTAGAAATGCCAAAAAATGTCCAATTTGAAGATGTGCTAATGGCTCAACTGTTGAAGTGGTGGAGTCTGAATTGTCCTGAAAAGAGTCAACCTTCACTGGTTTGAAAATATTAATCAAGATTGAACCTTGTCTTTCAGTGCTGTTGGAGAATGTTGGTGAGGAGCTGGACCCTATCCTGGAGCCTCTGCTGCTGAGACAGACATTCAAACAGGGGGGTGCCATGTGTATCCGCCTGGGAGACTCTACCATTGAATATGCTCCCGACTTTCGTTTCTACATCACGACCAAGCTACGCAACCCACACTACCTGCCTGAGACCTCCGTCAAGGTACTGTAGTGGGAAACTGCCTAAGGCACTGCTATATTTTTTAGCATCCCAGCACACTGTCACTCGGTTCACATTGTAGAAACACATTTTATTATTAAGATGGAAAATACAAGGATTCTAATACCAAAACACTATACTGGAAGCATTGTTTGCTGTATTCAAATGGTAACATTTGAAACTAAATGGCATAATGGCTTGCCACCAATTTCACTGGTCAGCTTGCTACATTTTGACAAGAGGGATAGGGCAACAAGGCTGTCAAGGCACACACGTCATGTAATCAGAGCATTTCCTGACAGTAGCCACATGCCGTAGCTGTTTGCAGCAGGTGTCAGTGTTGTGGTAATGAACCCTGTGCAATCCCCCATGCCTCCTCTACCCATCCCATCCATGCAGATAGAGCTGATACCCTTCAATCCCACCGTAGCTAAGGATAGATGTAGCCTCCACAACAGAGCTGCTGCCAAAACAGAAGAGAGTAATAGAATAAAGGCTCTCACTGGAACCAACACAGACATCTGCATTCCTCTGCGTTTAAAATATTATTTTCATCACACTTAATAGCAGCAGTCAACCTAGTTTGTTTTGTTATCCCGTGTGATTGTTATGAAGCCAAGTGATAGAACTGACTTTCCATCATACAGTTCATATTTGCTGAAGAGTAACTGCTATGTGGGGCACTGTATTTTCTGTTGGTGCCGCAGGCCATTTTTGTGATGGAGAGGTTATTAATGTGATAGGTCTGGCCTGTCAAAATGTGGGGTTTCCTACAATTTGGTTTGGGTCTTTAGCCACGCTATGGTTGACAATGTCGGCTGGCCGGTTGGTTGGTCCATCACTTTAGTCCAGACTGAAATATGTCAGCAACTGTTTGAAAATTTGCACTGACATTGTCCCCAGAGGATGAATCCTAATGACTTTGGTGATCCTCTGACTTTTTTTTGTCTTGACTATTGGATGGATTAACATGAAATTTGACATTCATGCCCCCTTCAGGGTGAATCATAATAACTTTGGTGATCTATTCATTTTTCATCTAGAACCAATAAGTTTGTTAATTTTAATCTTTACCAATACTTTGGTTTATGACTAAATATCTGCAAAATGAAAGACATTCCCATCAGCCTCAGCTCTACTTTGTGTTTAGTGCTAATTAGCTAATCGTGCTAAAACTAGGATGGTTAACATGATAAACATTATACTTATTAATCATTGACATGTTAGCATTGTCATTGAGAGCATGTTAGCATGCTGATGTGAGCATTTGGCTCAAAGCACTGCTGTGCCTAAGTTCAGCCTCACAGAGCTGCTAGCGTGTCTGTAGACTCTTAGTCTTGTTTATTTTAAAATTTGAACTCAATAGCAAATTGTTTATTATTGTAATTATTTTAGACTTTACTTCCAAAACTTTTTTTCCCCTAAAGATATATGAGCCCTACTTTTCCTTGCCGGTTCCCACTTAGTGCATCATACCGCTCAAATAGCAGCACGTTTATACCCCAGCAACACAGTGAATTATCATTCTCTGATACCACCTCCCCAATGGAATACATTCTCTAAAAAAAATTCCAAGAAAAGGAGCATTAAAGGAAATTGCATTACAGAGAGGCAAGGGGTTGGAAAGCATTACTGAAGATCACATTTCAAGCATCTATTTGCAGGGCCCCACTCTTTATGGGCAGCTATTAGATAGATTCAACTCATTTTTCACAACTGGCTCAATCCTTTTTTTTTTTCCTTCTTGCTTAAGTATTTTTTGCCTACAGTACAGTACACTATGAGGCTTCCATTATTCCCATTAAGCTCTATTTGAAATGCAATACTTTCAAATACAAGAGGGCAAGCATCTAGTAAACCAGCCCTTAAGGAGCTCAAGGGACAGAGGGAAGCAAAGAAGGAGGGTGTATGTGTGAAAAGGACAAACGGGAGATATATATGGGCTCTGAGTCTTTACCACCAGCTGAGTGGGTCCGCAGCATCAATAGAAATGGAATTAGGCCCCGGAGAAGTGCACTCGTTTATTAGGCCAGAGAGTAGATAGCAGATATAGGCTTTTAACCTCCGGGTAAGTGCAGAGCAGGATGACTAAAGCTGTGGTAAAAGACACACTCCCTCACTTCTAGCTGCAACACTTCACAGAAAAGAAAAAAAGTAAATGCATCCTACCTGTGCTTTGCCAAGGCTGGAGTGGTTATTGGAATTGATTAGATAGGAGGTTCGTGGGGAGAACAGCTCTGAAGCCAAGATAATCAACACTGTACTGTAAAGTACCTCACTTAAATGTCCAAGAGCAAGGGTGGGGCAAGACACCCCCAGCCCAAAACACACACACACACACACGCATTTGTGCATGTTTATGTCCGTATACTGTACAGTATGTCAATGTATTTCTTCCTCTGTGTTGTAGGTGACCCTTCTGAACTTCATGATCACCCCAGAGGGCATCCAGGACCAGCTGCTGGGCATTGTGGTGGCCCGAGAAAGGCCCGACTTGGAGGAAGAGAAACAGGCTCTCATCCTGCAGGGAGCAGAGAACAAAAGGTACAGTAGCTCACACCAGACTCATGTTAAGTAATTTTAACAAATCAAATAAAATGTAACCTTCCTTAAAGTGGAGGCTGTAGACATCTTAAACTGTCCTTGCATTTTTGTCAGACAACTGAAGGAGATTGAGGACAAAATCTTAGAGGTGCTCTCCTCTTCTGAGGGCAACATCCTGGAGGACGAGACGGCCGTCAAGATCCTCTCCTGCTCCAAAGTGCTAGCCAATGAAATCACAGAGAAGCAGGCTGTGGCTGAGGTGACAGAGCAGAAGATTGATGAGACCCGCATGGGCTACACACCCATCGCCGTGCATTCAGCCATCTTGTTCTTCTCCATTGCTGACCTGGCTAACATTGAGCCCATGTACCAGTACTCCCTCACCTGGTTTATTAACCTCTTCATCAGCTCCATCGACAACTCAGACAAGAGTGACGACTTGGAGCAGAGGTGAGCAGGGCTGACAAATGCGCTAACCAAATACTTGTTCCTACAGTTCACTTAAGCAGGTCATCACACAATAACTCTCCACTCAAAAAAATCACATTTGGCTTGTGAACTGTTAAAAAAAAAGGAATGTAAGACCAGTAATAGTGCACAAGTGTGGATGGAGTTTTGTGAGTTCTGTTTGGTTTGGAACAAGATTATTAAAATGCTTGCGTATGCATCCTCTTCAGACTACAGATCCTGAGAGACCACTTTACCTACACACTATATGTCAATGTGTGTCGCTCACTGTTTGAGAAGGATAAGCTGCTCTTTTCCTTCGGCCTCAGTGTCAATCTGCTCATGCACAACAAGCTGGTAGGAGTATAAACACGCTGCACACATGTACACACACTCTGTCCTTTCTGTGATTGTTCTAGATTATCTGTATCTTGTAGTTTCAATTTGCAAAGAATTTTTATCCAAAGATAATCCCCCAAATGGTCAACCTTTAAATCACTTAATCACAAATTCTGGTTCATCCTCCGCTGTGTTAACACTTCAATAGCTGCATGACAGTAATTAATGTCATACTGTAGGTGGATGAGGGGGAGTGGCGCTTCCTTCTGACGGGCGGTGTGGGCCTGGACAACCCCCACTCGAATCCCTGCACCTGGCTCCCCAAGAAGTCTTGGGATGAAAGTTGCCGCTTGGATGAGATGGAGAGTTTCAAAGGTCTGCGCCGTGACATGGCTCGCCTCAGGAATGAGTGGAAGAAGGTCTACGACAGCCCAGTGAGTGTCATCAAGCTGACAGGCTGCTCTGGGTGGGGCTCTGTCTGTGGGTGTCGTGTCTGTTTCTGTGATGACAAAGACAAACTGGCAGACAAGCTCTTTAAAAAGATTGGCATGGTTGAATACCTGATAGCAAACAAATGGGGTTAATGCCCACATTTTTTTAAATCAGCATGTACAGAATGGTACCATTAAATCAAAATACCCAGGAGAACTAGAGGGAAAAGAAAATCCGTAATTCCCCCAAAAATGCTAATTTAGTCAGTATGCACATTAATATGGCTGGCATGGCTGGCGTCTCGTTGTAGAAACTGTAAAAGTGTTGACTTGCAGCTGAAAATGTTGTTGTGATGAGCAGTTTTGGAGGTTTACAGCCGACCAAGTAGGTTGAATATGGAGAAAACATCTCTGAGTTTAATATATAGTTTAAAATATGATATTGGTCTAATTTAGAAATAACTGTGTTTTTTTCCTCCAGCATTCTTTAAAAGTGGATACATCATATGATGACATATTGATGTTGAGCTGAGCTATTTGCATCTGACTTAGTGGCAACCGTATAAAAGTGGTTTGTTGCTTTCCTGATAAAACCTGGAAAACAAACAAAATCAGATTCCTCTTCAGTATCAAAGAGAACGCAGTGATGGACTGTGGATTAGAGAAGTTAAGTAGACAGAGGTAAGGAAGTTATTTTAGTGGAATATAAGCAAACCTCAGCAAAACAGTGTTAGTAAGGTTTGGGCTGGGATGAGAAAGGGAACAACAGCAGAGTGAATAGGTTACTGTAAACCTTTTCCAGTGGGTCTGGTACATGAACCACAGGCCAGCTTCGCCCACCGTGCAGCTCAGCAGGGTACAGTAGCTCAGCACCCTGCTGCATTCATGCAGCCCCCCAGCTAACTGCATTGTGGCTGAATATACTGCAGCCGCTTCACTCGCCCCACACTCTAGGGATCACCTGTTTGCACACTCTACACAGTATTTATGCTTTAATTTCACATACTGGTTTTCATACTTTTCTTTTTGGCTCTTTGGTGTTACATTAAGTTGATGAATACATATATTAACAATTACATACTGGACACATATTTACATTCATATATTCATATATCATGTACATTCATAATTTGATACTGCATAGTCTTGTGTTTTATTTATTTTAGTTTTCCCAAGCAGTTCTGCTTCTACTCTGCTTCCACTTTGCATGTCTTCAAATATGAAAATATTAATTTTTCGTTATTGTTAGCTGCTAAACAGGTCTTAGTATTTGTTTGTTTACTACAGCATGATCATACGGTATGATTGTTGATTTTATAATCTTTGGAATAGTCCTATTAGGTTTTACTCTTTTTTGTAACTATTTGCTGATTCAGTAATCCAGATTCCCCAAAGGTTTAAGTTACAACTTCTTATTTTATGTTATGTCAAATAACTGAGTTTTCTTAGTTTAATGTGGTACAGACAAAAGGGACAGGGAAGACTGAAAGTGGGAGGAAAGTAATTTGCCTGTCAGGTGTAGTTGATGCACACATGCTCCCTCCCTCCATCTTCAAATTATAAAGAATTTAAAATTGAAGTTTTATCTAATTAAATCTTTTCTGTTCCTGTTGTGCTAGTCACATCTATGCAATCTAGACGCAAGAACAGCTGTTTAATCAGCGTGCGGTGCACACAAACAAACATGTGTAGCAGCACACATGCTTGTCTCTTTGCTGTCACACACATGCACAGACACCATCTTTGATTTATAATCAACAGAATCAGCCACAGCACTTCTATCTAATTAAATCCAGTTTGTTCCAGTTGTGGAATTCGCATTTATTCAATCTTGATGCAAGAACAGCTGTTCAATCAAGCACACACGCACTCAGGCTCACACACGCTAACACACCCCTGTACACACAGAGAATCCCCAGGAGACCCCAAATAGGTGTATCCGTCTCAAAGCACCTGCCAACGCACATAGCCAGAAGTCTCTCGACAAACAGCCTGGGGAAAATAATTCCAAAAGTTCCCGCTACCATTGCTCACTTCCTCTGGTACACTTGTTCTACGAATTAATCAAACATATTGCTCTGACCCAGTACCCAGTGGCTTTTCTGTTCCCCCACCTCTTTCTCCTTACACTTTTTCCTTTTCCACAGTCTTTGCTTTTTTATACATATTTATCTGTCTCCCCGGATTACTCTCCTCTCCATTCACATTACAGATTACCCCTCTTTTTGCTTAATTACATTGCTTAATCTTACAACGGCTCGATACAGTGCAACACCACCCCAGAACTTCCCTCATCCTTTCCAAGAAAAGTTGACAGAAAGCCATTCAGCTGCATGTTTCTTTAGGGTAACCTAATGAGGGGCATGCCTCCTTTCCTGATGATTAAAAATGACTGAACTTCCTCATTCCAAACAGCATTAAAAGCTGTCGTTTTTCATGTGTCTGTGCGGCTTTTTAGGTACTCCTCTGGTTTACCTGATTGTATTGTAGGCCAGTCATTTAAGTGAGTGGTTGTGTTGTGCATATCTGCAGAACCCCCATCAGACTCCCTTCCCTGAGGAGTGGCAGGAGAAGCTGAGCCAGTTTCAGAAGATGCTGGTGATCCGTTGCCTCAGGCCAGACAAGGTCAGTTCATATGCTATTTTGCAAAAGATGGTAAGATGTTATTAGGATGTTGAGTTACAACGGGAAATGTCAGGAAATGCATCACGACTACCTTTATACACACACAGTAAACACATTCCATTTTTGTGTCCCCCAGATTATTCCCATGGTACAGGAATTTGTTTCTGACAGTTTGGGTCGTCCCTTCATCGAAGCGCCACCCTTTAACCTGAGTAAGGCCTTCGTTGATAGCCACTGCTGCGCCCCCCTCATCTTCATCCTCTCCCCCGGCTCAGACCCCATGGCTGCGTTGCTCAAGTTCGGAGATGAAAAGGTACGGAAACACCTGGGAAATTCAGCAGCTTTGAAGCCTGCTGTGTGTACAAACTCAAAATGAAAGGAGAAATTGAATCCTCCAGATTTCCCAGGCTCCCACACAGGTCTTAAAAGCATTTTGGCTCCTTACCGGTCAAAAAGCAGCTACATAAGTGAGTGTGTGTGTGCACGGCTGTTCTTATCCCTTAGGGCTTTACGGGTAACAAGCTGACCTCCCTCTCTCTGGGCCAAGGCCAGGGTCCTATTGCGATGCGTATGATTGAGACAGGCATTAAAGAGGGCACCTGGGTGGTTCTACAGAACTGCCACTTGGCCACATCGTGGATGTCAACGCTGGAGAGAGTCTGTGAGGTCAGAACACACACACGCTTTCTATACACCACATGGGAAATACATTTTTTTACTTGGGTTTTGTGGCTGTGAGCAGGAGCTGAACCCAGACACTACCCACCCAGACTTCAGGCTCTGGCTGACTAGCTACCCATCACCCACCTTCCCCGTGGCGGTGCTTCAGAATGGGGTGAAGATGACCAATGAGGCCCCAAAGGGCCTCCGTGCAAACATTGCACGCTCCTTCTTAATGGACCCCATCTCTGACCCGGAGTTTTTCGGCAGCTGCAGCAAGCCGGTCAGTGTGTGCGTGCATGCGTCTGTGTATGTCTAGGTGGCTTGCTGTGCGTATCTATCATACCTACATTAGTGGGTGTCCTAAGCTCCTTTGTGTCTGCTATCACCCCCACTGTGCATTTCAGAGTGTGTTTGTTTTAGCTGTGGAAATACTAAACGACCACTATTCATCTAATTGTTTATCCAAGACCACACCTTCCATTTTGCTTATCCACCTCTCAGGGTGTGTTCAAGAAACTACTGTACGGCCTGTGTTTCTTCCATGCCCTGACCCAGGAGAGGAGGAAATTTGGACCTTTAGGCTGGAACATTCCATATGAGTTCAATGAGACCGACCTCCGTATCTCAGTACAGCAGCTACACATGTTCCTGGAACAGTACCAGGTAGTTATTTTAAAATGTCTTTCCTTTCACAGATGATTTTTGTATTTCCTACATGAATTATAGTGCTGTTTTCCTGTATTTCAGGTGACGTTAGTTATCAGTAACACTTTCAGATGTTTCCCCAATTACTAAATTCCATACAGTGTGGGAGGCAGGCAAGTGCACACTACCACAGCATTGTTCTGTCATACATACTTTACATAAACTCGCATGAACTGAAAACTGAAAGTAAAACTCTAACTTCCACATGCAGATGCACATACACTACCCTGTCCTACGTATAGTATATTCAACATCTAAGCCCGTAATAGAAATTCTGGCTTTTACAAGTGCGTTCCTCTTCACTCAAGTATCTGCTTCCATCAGCCATATTCAAAAACCCTCTTGACATTTTTCCACAAACAGATAACACTCCAACCCCCCACCAGTCCCAGTTCCTCCACTGTAGCTGAGAAACAGTGGCAGAAATAAACTACTGAGGGTCATCTTTTTTGGACGGAGTGACATTTTCATCTTGTAACCAAGTGTCGCTTGCTGAATTTTTAAGTGAAATCCTCCTCCAGAAAATGCCACAATGGTCACAACCCCACCTCATATTACGTCAGTTTCCATTCCAGGTCTAGGTCTTGAATTTCAGGCAAGTTTCCTGTTTCGGAAGAACATATACACAACACGAGTAAGAATGTACACACATATTGAAATCCTGCGTTTCCCAATGCTCACCTCCTCTTAAAACGTGCAACCCTACCGCATGGTTATTCTTAGGTTCCTGTTTAAAATGCATGACTTCTTGCTTCCTGCAGGAAGTGCCGTTTGATGCCATCCGCTACATGACTGGGGAGTGTAACTATGGAGGCCGCGTGACAGATGACTGGGACAGACGGACGCTGCGCACGATCCTCTCTATCTTCTACACCTCAAAGATCATCAAGGACCCGGACTACAAGTTTGATCCCAGTGGGCTCTACTATGCACCAGCTGAGGGAGACGTAAGAAACAGAAAAGTACACAAAATTGCTATGAATCGCTGCCGGTCTGAGGGTTAGGATTTTTTTTTTATAAATCACAACTGCTAAATCACTAGCTTAGATTTGGCTGTAATCTCAAAAGATGCAAACAAGATTTACAGAGATTAGGAAATTCCAAATGTTATTACCAGGGGAAATTAGTACAGTATTTCACATGGAGTTCACATAAAGTTGGGCAAAGTCTGATTTTAGATGCAAAGCACCTCGCTGAACTGCTCTGTAACTCACTCACTCATATAGCTGGCTGCAGATTCACCACAAGGGAGAGCTGGTAACTGTTAAGTAGCTCCTTTTTACTCTCATCATGTAAGAAATGCAAGTATTTTGGCTTGGCTGTTCAAATCAAGTATCTATTCTACACAAACCTACATATTCACATCCACTGTGTTTTTGTTGTATTCAAGATATTTGACCTTTTTCAGATACGGTATAGATATAGATATGTTATGCATGCAGCATGTTATTTAAATATAAATATCAAAAGTGTTATGTAAATATCTTCCAACAACAACAGCACAGCTGAAACAGTTCCTTGACCATGTACCCATGGTTACCAGAAGGCGCCTGGAGTATCATTGTCTTAGAAACTCAAGAAAAGTTAAACTCACTCACTCACTTAATGTGTTTGTTTTTAAACTAAGCATATTACAGGACTCACACTTGCTTAGCACTGTTGTTGAGCTACCTTTAAAAAGTCATTAGGAGATAAAATGTGTGTAACAAGGCACAGCAGGCAGCCACCATCAGTGAGGGTTGATATATTTGTTAACACAAGTGCAATCTATGGCGCGCTCCATTTTATTTGGCATTTTGTTCTCTAGTGCCGCACCCCCCTCCAACCACATCTTTTATTCATGAAGTCACATTTACATAGTCATTATAATAAATGTCAGCAATCTAAGGAGCCGACTTGTTTTTCAATGAGTGTTATTACTCGAGATGTTTCCTGATGTTGCGTTAAAAATTGTCCTCTTATTTCACTCCACTCCTCTCCCTCTGTTTTCTTCATCTCTGTTGCAGTACAATAGCTACATAGATTACACCAAGTCGCTGCCTCTCAACCCGTCGCCGGAGATTTTTGGCATGAACGCCAACGCAGATATCACCAAGGATCAGGCTGAGACACAGCTATTGTTTGACAGCATCTTGCTTACACAGGTAAATCCACCTGGGCCTGTGAAACACCAAGTATCATATTGATTAGCTGCCAGTCAGGAACTAAGTCCCAAGCACGTACAAGTGCCAAAACACACAAACACACAAAACATCAGAATTTTTAGATCCATCTTATACAAAAAGTAAAGAAACACAGATGAATGCTTTGAGATTTTGTTATAATAATGGAGACCGAGGGCCAGAATTTCTCGCAGCAATGTGATCCTGAATTCATTATTATGCCATTAAATGACCTGGAGGTTTACAACCATAAAACTGGGCAAGAAATGAAACATGAAACAGCACTGTGGCCTGGCGTGGGTACAGGTGAACTGATTTTCAGTGCCAGCAGCACTGGGTCGCTTCCCAAACCAATGTGCCCCCCTCTTGGCCAACATCCCAGATGCTCAGCTGGAGTGTCACCGCTCAGCTGGTAGATTTTCAAATTGTGGATAGCATGCATCACACTCTCGCCCAGCAAATGCATGACACACACATACACACAAAACAAATAGACTGGAGTACACACATTGACACACACACACCTAGACACTGAAATACTGCCTCACATAAACACACGCAGCATCAGTATGCTTCCCCGGAGCTTCCACCGACTTTTATAAGTGTCCTTGCCAGCATTAAATATTTTATCACCCTCCATTAAAATGTACTATGCAACATTAATTAAAGAGAAAAATATAAATAAATATTTCAGTTGTTTGTAGAGAGACTTCTCAAAGAATGAAAAAAATCCCTCTTATTAGGTTGTCTTCCTTTGACACTGCAAAGATGTAGCGAGACTCGCAGTGGCTTTGGAGGAGCCGTGTGATCCCACATCATTATATCTCAGCTCTGTAGAGTTAGACTAGGTTAACTTGTTGAGAATTATATCTTACCCTCTTCCCAGCTCCAGTCAATGTTGGTTGCAAATCAAATCTAAGAGATTTCACATCAAGACCTGCTTGAAGACGACAGAAGCCTCTCCTGCAAAGTGATAAGGGATATTTATTTATCCGTGTATCCATTTATTTATTTTAAGATGCAGAGCGGTGCCTCTCACTTAGCAAAGATTTCTCGCTGTGCCAAAACTAAATTCCTGTGGGAATTAAACTTGATATCAAACAAGTGATCTACATATAGAACCAGACCAGATTGTCACATGTGAACACTTAGGCATCCTACACCTAATTCCTCTGTATATTGGTAGCTTTTATTTAGATTATATTGGTGTACATATGCTGTTACAAACACCAGAAGTGTATTTAGACAGCTACAGACCTGGCTTGCTACAAACAAAAATTATTTCCACGGGCGTTGCCACTTTTAGACTTCAAATTAAAATTAGAGCTCAATGGAGTCTGACATTTATTCATATAAACTCCTTTCAACAAGATTAATAATGGCTTCAGTCATGTGTGGACTTTATTAGCATCTAATACGTTCTCATCAGTCTCAATGACCGATAAACAGCGAGACGCTTCAAATGGAATGAAACAGCTATTTGTCATTCCCCTACTGTAACCCCGGTGCCATTAGCCAATGATTATCCATTACTGCTGGCTAGTGACTGAGCATCAAATAGGTAAATGGTGCAAGTTGGACTGAGAGGAAAGCGGAAACATCACAGATTAGAGTGAATGATTATCAACGTGAGTGATTATTAGAATTGTTGATAAGATTGTGTCATATTTCTGTGCGGGAGAAATTGGGGGAAATGTTGTGAAGCCTTCCATCTTAAGAGGCTCTGTGTGTGTGTGAGTGTGTGGGACTGTGTGCTTGTTCACAGAGGGATTCCAGTAAATATATGCTTAGGCTTTCATCATCAGTGGTGTTACAGCGGTAGCTGTTGGCTAGCCTGACAAATGTCCATAAATTAGGAAAGGGAAGGTAAAATTCAGAGGTAAATCATACGAGTGTGATATTCTGTCTCATTCTGTGTCCTTTTAAAAGCATGAATCTAAATCAATCTGGCACAAAGATGATGAAATAGAAGCAAAGTCAAGTCAGAAGTCAGAACCTCTTAACATCAGGGTCTTTTCAGGATCAAAATAGCACCAGTGCAAAAGAGTCCTAAAAAGGGAATGCATAATTTGACAAGTCAAAAGACGGCAAAAGATAATTTTCCCAGAAAACGATGAACTGTCAAATCAATCCGAGCCACAAGTCCTGCCTCCCCTTCTCATCCGTCCTCTGTCGCTCTGTGTCTCTGATCAGTCCCGCTCTTCAGGCGGAGACGCCAAATCCTCAGATGACATGGTCTTTGATGTGGCAGCTGACATCCTGAGCAAGCTGCCTGGAGACTTTGACTTGGAGGCAGCGATGAGGCGCTTTCCCACCAGCTACAATCAGAGCATGAACACAGTGCTGGTGCAGGAGATGGGCCGCTTCAACAACCTGCTCTGCACCATCCGAGACTCCTGTGTCAACATTCAGAAGGCCATAAAGGTACGCGGGAGGAGCCGGTAGAGAAGGGGGTGGATGTAAAAAAAAATCCCCTCAAAATCATGTTAGCAGAAGGACTAGGATTTGTGTAGTTTTGAACTTAATCCTGGTCCCATTGTCAGGGATCCTTATTGTTTGTATACTTATAGCATGACATACAGCCAGATGCACTGTAATTACACTAAATTTGTTTGTTTTAGATAAACAGTGAGGCCAAATGATGAATCATCATTGATTTTACATTTCTATGCATTGAAAGCAATATTTCATGAGAGGAGGCACACCTCTGCTGAATGATTACGGGGGAAACTCTGGTAATACATCTTCAGAAATCAGATACTGTAAACATTCAGCACAACACTCCAAGTGCACTAATCTAACACCATCCGTTTCTGTTACAAGGAAACGCTTGGACAGTAATTGTGAAAGTTTGGGGCAATTTGTGGAAATTAACCACCATACAGGAGAACTGCTTCCTCCTGAAAATCTATGCACAGTTACTGTATTTTGTATCTTACAAGGATCTCTTACAATCATGCACAAAGCAAAGGTATAAAGCAATGAGCTGTAGAAAAAATGAAATGGATACATTATAGAAATGTTGTTGACCTTGTGTGAATGACAGGGATGGCGCAGCCACCTTAATCTCGAAAGCATTAACTAGTGCTCTTGACCTTCTCTCAGTGCTCTTTTCTTCTGAGGCATAGAGAAGAACTGAGCCCGCCGCACTAGATACATTATCTCCATTCCTGCAATGCCATCATGTACTCATACCACTTCCTTTTGCCTCGGCCACAGACTGTACAGTTTAATCCACAGCCATGCTAGCGGCTATTTGAGGCTGTACACGTGAACGTGCTCACAATGTCAATGCTAACATGCTGCTGAGTAACAGGTATAATGTTTACCACGTTCATCATCTTAGTTTAGCGTGTTAGCATGCTAACATTTGCTAATTAGCACTAAATACAAAGTACAGATGGGAGTATCTTTAGTTTTGCAGGTGTTTGGTCATGAAGTATTGGACAAAGATGGCAATCCATCCAATAGTTGTTGAGATACGTCAGTCTGAACCGACAGACATTGCCATCCCTAGAGCCAGGCCGCTAGCATGGCTAAAAATATGAGCATGTGATGTCAGATTTCTAAAGGAATAGTTTGAAGTCATTGGATCCATAAAAAAAACAAGAGGGAGGGAGCCTCACCACCACTGCTGCGTGTGATGAGCTAAAGCTCTCGACAATTATCGCAAATATCGCAGTCTTAAAGCCTTAATATAATTTTAATCAGTGTTTCTTTTTCAAGTTGCCACCAAGAGACACACTGGAAAGAAGTGAAGGTGTCGACTTAGGCCATAACATCCTCAGGCAAAGAAATTACTGACTTTGTATTTCCAGAATGTTGAAGATTTCGCACATGGCAGGACATAGCCTATAATTAGACTGCATTAGACTCATTTATGTAGTTCTTAGAAGTATTTTGTTCAGTGTTGCAAACTAAAGACCAAACAGAACGTCGTCTGAATATATGTGCATGGACGTGTAGCACTGCACTCCTAATTACACCACATTAAAAAANNAAAAAAAACATGCCTGAACACACGTGTCTCTTTATATCATTTAATAAACAAACCCCATGCACATTCCCTCTCCTTCTGAGATGCACCAGTCTCATGAGACTGAATTGGAGAGAGCATAAAGAGTCAGGAAGGGGAACGAGCGCATCTTACTGGTATCAAAGGCCCCCTACAGAGCGATAAGAGTTCCCATTATGTGGCTGTCTGTCACCTATCTCCTGAGAGCAGTTTTTAAGCGACAAGCTCCAATTTCTCACATATTCGATTCAGTGGTAGAACAACTTGACATTTTCATGTGGTGAAGATGTTAATCACGTGTTTGTGGGTGGATATGTGTCCGTGCATGTGTGTGTGTGTTCATGTGCAGGGGCTGGTGGTGATGTCTGCAGAGCTGGAGGAGGTAGTTAGCAGCATCTTGAAGGGTCGCATCCCGGGCATGTGGATGAAGAAGTCCTACCCCAGCCTCAAACCGCTGGGAAGCTACATCAACGACTTCCTGGAGAGACTCAAGTTCTTGCAGGTACCGAAACCTGCCGTAAAGTTCAGAGTCAGATGCTGAAAAATGAAAGAAGTACTTTGGGTTTCGTCATAACTATTAAGTAACTTGTCTGAAAACAGGCGAATAATGGCCTCGAAGAAGGAGGCAGTGGGGGTATGAATAAAAAGAATAGTGTTTAAAACTACTGTTTTGTTTTCACAGTAAAAAGGAAAGACCTTAATCTCTTAATCACTCTCATAGCAGAGTCAGATTGGTGCACATGTCACCATGGTCACTCCACACTGAAAGTCAACAGAAAAACAACAACAACAACAACAACAACGTGGAAAACACTGCTTAAATGGTAAAGAGCTGTCGTGTAATCGACTGCACAAACAGATTCGGTCTTTGTTTAAGGTAATGTTACTTCGCCAGTTGTTGGGCCACCACAAGCCTCCAGGACTACTTCAGTGCTCCTTGTCATAAACTCTACAAGTCTCTGGAGCCATGTTTGGCCTCTCAGAGGCGAGGAGCTAATATCACATGAAAGTGAACTGCAGTGAACTGGAACCCTGCCTTAAGCTGTGTCACGCTTCAGTTATACAACACTTCTCAACACATCTAACAGTCGGTTCCCATGTTTTTTGCTTTTTCTGTTTCCACCGGAGGAACACTGTATTCCTCCTGTTCATCGTTACTCAGTGGAGTGAAAAGAATCTACTGTGTGTGTGTGTGTGTGTTATCCAACGGAAATGTCCACCTGTAACTCCCCACAGGGTGACCTGGAAAGTCACGGGTTTCTTATCTGAGACGGCGCGCTTTCTTAACAGAATACCTTGACATTAGGAAATATGATTGTTTGCTGTATTAACACGAATTGAATAAACAGCTTCATCTCAGTGTGTTCAGCAGACTGATTATTCCAAGATACTTTAATATAAAGAAAAGAACAGATCATTATAAACACAGTAAGTTTACAATTTTGCCAGAAACATTATTTTTCTCTCTTGCTTTACTTGAGTGAACTGTATTATTATGAACTTTGCAATTACTGTAACCTCACAAATCTTCCATAGAGCTTACATTACTTCCTCCAAACTAAAAAAAAAAGGACTCTCCTGGACAGAAGTGATTAACTCACTCTCAGCATCTTTAAATATAAATCTCTGTTTGTCCTGTTGTTTGTTTGTTGGGGTTCAGGGCCGCACAGTTGTTTTCCATGAAAGGCTAGCCTGTTGGGCTGCCAAGAGAGTGATTTTGTTGGATTGGAAAGTTCGTAAGCGTATTTGTATTTAGCCGTGCTGGTGGTATGGCTCAATGGATGGCAATGCGGGTCTGTCGGCCGGTCCACCACTTTGGTCCAAACTGAAATATGTCAACAACTATTGGATGGATTGCCATCTTTGTCTAATACTTTATGACCAAACACCTGCACAAATAATGCCTTAGCTGTACTTTGTATTTAGTGCTAATTAGCGAATGTTAGCATGCTAACACTCTAAATTAAGATGGTGAACATAGTAAACATTATACTGCCAAACATCAGCATGTTAGCATTGTCATTGTGAGCATGTTAGCCTTTAGCTCCATGTACAGCCTCACAGAGCTGCTAGCGCGGCTGTAGGCTCTCGATAGATAACTGATTACCTGATATTTTAAACCCTCTTGGTATGGGAAGAATAGCAGATATGTTTCGTGACATTAATAATGGTTCTGAAATGTTTTGGGATCAAGTGAAGAATTGCCTTTTGGTTATAAATGTCACTGTCTCTCTCCGGCCTTGCTGTGTTTTCAGGACTGGTATGATCAGGGTACGCCTGCTGTATTCTGGGTATCCGGATTCTTCTTCACCCAGGCCTTCCTCACAGGCAGCCAGCAGAACTACGCCAGGAAACACACCGTCCCTATTGACTTGCTCGGCTTCGACTTTGAGGTCCTGGATGACAAACAATACAAACGGCCACCAGAGGACGGTAGGATACTAACTAAGGGTGTGTTTAGGGAGAAGTCGGGATATTAGGATAAAATGACCCTATTCAGCAAACCATCCCCTAGTTCAATGAAGGTAGAGAAAGTACACCAGGAAGATAGAGAGCACTTGACGAGGGAAGGAGTCAGAAAGAGATTAAAAAGCGTACAAGAGGATGAGAAGTGAGGTTTCAAAGCAGTGAAATAAGCAGTGGGTGGAAGAGAAGAAACAAACAGATGAAAAGTGACATTAGGCTGACTTAATGTAAGAGAGGCAGAGTGTGAAGTGAGAGAGTAAGTTGAAGCAAAGCCTCCCTGCCTCTCGTCAGCCCCTCGCTGTGCCTCCAACTCTGCTGTGAGATTCTCAGTCAAAGTCTCACATGAAGCCTCACCCTCAATCAGTCCCCAGCTGGGGCCCCATCACGCTAACACAGCCTATACTGCCAAGCTACAAATCCGACACTGTGTTTGTGCATTTGGGTGTGTGACGCTGACAGGATGCCAACAGTCAGTTATCTCCAAATCTCACCCTTCTTTCCCACCCTTATTAATAGAGGAGTTAATATCATGGTGCTGGTGCACTAAACGTCTCTCTTGTATACCTCTGAATTGTGTGTGTGTGTGTGTGTGTGTGTGTGACACTCAGGTGTGTACATTAGAGGTCTGTTTCTTGATGGCGCCCGCTGGGACAGAAAGACCAAACTTCTTGCTGAGTCCTACCCCAAAGTGCTGCATGACCCCATGCCTGCGGTGAGGAGCACACACTGCACGCACACACACACACACTGCACACAGATATCAATAAGGACTCTACATTTAAGAATCCTCAGCCTGACATCGTGTTCATGTTCGCCAATTTCCTTTTATTTGTTTTACTTTGCAATGACCAATCAGCCGCGAGTGATGTATCTATCCCACCATCATTTTCAGTCAAAATGGAGGCTGTAGTAACATTTGCTGGGAACAACTGTGAGTCTCCTAACATTGTCTATGGGAAAAATGAATGGGACTTTTATTTCTGGAACCAGGGCGCCTGAAATAACACCTCCCACTACACATCTGTGTAGCCATTAGTGGGCACAACACCAGACTTCAGGTAGTGATTCAAAGGTCTGGAACCAGGCTACCTACAAAAACAGATGATTTCTCACCTCAAGGTCCATTAAGTAGCTTTTCTGGAGCTTGTGATCGTATAACTTCTCATCCATGTCGGCATTAAAGTGTTTTTTTAAGCGAGCATGAACATCAAGTCCTTAAATAAACTCCTTACATAACAACTAAGAAAAACTCTGTCTGCTGGTGAAGCTCATGCGATACCATCAAAACAGCTACTAAAGGGACCTTAAGGTGAGAGACTGCTTTGTCAACTTGAGATACATTTTTATCCATCTGATTTTGGTGCTCTAATATCTCTTGTATGATGATAAAAGCCTGTTGAAGAGAGTTGAAGGGCAAATATGCAGAGAGAAATGTGTGGGTTTACGTTCTCTACATTGTTAGGCTTAATAGTTTCCCACACTGAGGTGTCAAAGATCACTTGGCAGTGTTACGGTGAAAAACACTGCAGGCAATCAGGCAAAAAAAAAGTCCCAGTTGCATAACATATTCTTACGCAAAGTTGGAGGGGAGGAGGTTTATTGATTCTGCTCGTGTGTATCCCTCGGGGTGTCAGAAGAAAGATAATATCTGATCATGTATCAAATTATGAAAACAGGGAAGGTTCCATTTTGTTTTTTCAGAGGCCAATATTGTGAGTCTTGAGGAGAAAGTGAACCAGCAACACACTGTAACTGCAGCTCCACCCAGGAGGATGTTCACAGCTCCTTGTTCTCTGGACCTGATACAGCGCAGCGGCTTCAGCGCTCCTTTTGTTTTGTTACATTCTGCCTGCAGGAAGCCTCGCTCCTTTGCTCTCTCATCCTTTTTATTAATTAACAGAGCTTGATATGGTATATGAGAGCAGACTGACAGAGTGATGGAAGCAGAGTGCCCGTGGCAGAGAGTGAGGACTGATCAACTTTTCCTCCTTTTTTAATTCTTTTTCTCCCTCTGTTCTCTCGTCTTCACAATGCATTTGGTGATTATGAATAATGCACGAGACTGACTTTTTTAATATTCAGACATTTCAGGGCAAGTTATTAACAGAATCAGTTTTTGACAAGAGCGGAACTTAATTAAAAATGTGTTTATTATTTTTGGGGGGAGGGGGGGATCACAACAGAGGCTGCCGTTTCTGGCTTTGAAATGCAAATCTTCGCTGAGACGCCCGTTATGGAAGCAGATGAATACTTTTCTGGCTGCAACTCAACAAACTGTTTTTGTTTTGTTTTTTAAAGATGCCTTTTTTGAGTGGCCCAGTTTATCCCTTTTGCACAACCAAGACTTCTTAATAGCCCGAGGGGACTCTTCCTTGTTAATGCTATTGTTTCACAAGTTTATGTCCCCAAAGTTCCAATTTGTAAGTTAATGTTTGGATAAAAAAATGGAGATCCAGGTTGGTTTCCACTGTGTTTCATGTTGAGCTGTCTGTCCTGACCTTTGAACCTTAAATACAATCTGATCTTTTTGTTTCTTTGACAACAACCTCGTGCATCTGTCATATAATCAACACTTTTTTGCTCGTCTGCAGAGGCGTACAGAATTTCATTTGCCAGTTTAATTATTCCACTAGTCAAATGTTTTAAAAGGAAAACAACCCCTAAATCACAGTGACTATTTGCTAATGGAGGTAGAGGAGGCAAATGTGGCAACCACAGCCTGTTATTTTCAAATCATCTGACCCCCGTCGCTCCCTGTCTGCCCCTCTGTAACGCCTCCGTCTCCTCTTGCCTCTCTCTTCCTCTCTGTCAGATGTGGCTGAAGCCTGTCAAGCGGCAGGACATTCCCCAGAGGATGTGTTACGTGGTGCCCGTCTACAAGACCAGCGAGCGGCGTGGCACCCTGTCCACCACTGGCCACTCCACCAATTACGTCATCGCCATGACGCTCAACTCCAACGTGCCCGCTGAACACTGGATCAGACGAGGAGTAGCACTGCTCTGCCAGCTCAGCTCCTAGTCTCAGTTTGTGTCACACACATGCACTGACGTGTCATTAAAGAACAAAAAGAAAACAGTCTCTCTTTACGCAGTACATAAAAATCTAAATGAATATAACAGTGACAGGTAATAATAATTAGGTAGCAGTGACTACTAGTTCTTGTAGTTGGTTTTGGTTCTGTCATTACTGTCCTAATAGAGATTGAACTCAGTTAAACAAGACGGGACTATTGTGGATCACTAGAAGCAGTGTAAAGGTGATGGGGCTTATTGCATGTGTAATTGCAGAAATACATTCATAGCTCAGCAGCTGTGCACAGTGGAAGTTATCAGCATGGTCTGACAGCTCTTCCAGCAGTCACGGTGCTCCAGCAACTCTGCTGCACCTTATACATTTATTTGGTTTCTAAATGTACGTGTCGTTCACTGAGCCTTCGCATTTATTTAAGAATCAACTTCGCTAAACCTGCTGATCTGGAAACTGAAGCGGGAGAGGAGCGGAGCAGCGAGGAGCGGCGCAAGGCAGAGGGATGTTACTGATGGATGTGTTAACGCTGTTGTGGCTTTGCAGCCGTACACCAGTCGTCTCTTTAACATTATGCCAGAACCATCAGAGAGCAGGAGTCCGGGATCTTTTCAGTTTATTTTCCTTCAGTAATGGGGAGAATGCACAGACAGGCAAACAGCAAGGATGTCACATTTTTGCATTTTATATCCAGATTACTAAACAAATATACATACAACAAAGCAAAAATGGGAACAATCAATAGCCTCCATCTTACAGACAATTTGTTTGCCCAATAAACAGTGAAGATACTTCTTTGGGGCATAGTGCCTGAAGTGTCGCTAACTCATCAAACACTTGACAGTATAGTTTAAATTTAAATTATACAGGTAATACAGGAACTCAAAAGACAAATGCTGTTTCAAAAAAAGGACCCCCAATCTTTTAAAAATGCAAAAAACACAATCAAAACGAATATTGTAGGAAACAACTGAATAAGTGTCAAATAAACTAAATATTTTAAAGACAGAAAATGATCGACATGAAACTTTAGTTGGTGTGCGAACAGAATGAAGATACATTCAGGTCCTGTTTAACGACTGTGTGCACTAACATTAAATATGAACACAAGATGAATTCATAAAATGCCTGTAAAAAGATATAAGTGATGTGCATCGTTAATAAAGACTCAGAACACCAGTTACACTACACCCCAAAGAATTCCTCATGATCTTCACACACACTTCATTTAAAAAGTAACAAAGGTCGTCAGTATTTTAACTTTGCAGTACAAAGAATGACAACAAATGTACACTCGACACGATGTCTGTACCATTCCACTCATAAGTCATGCATGATTCAGTCGGATCAATAACATGAGTTCAGTGTGACTGGCGACGATTTGCAGCCAGTTGAGACGTAGACGATGGATGTCACACAGTGACAGGATAAATTAAGCCACACACATTATCTGTGTGCTCCAGCAGCTGAAGCTAGGCTAGCTAGCTTAGCACATGAGCTGCAGAACAGCCAATGGAATGTAGGGGCGGGGGGGNGGGGGGGTTTGGGGGTCAGTGTCAAGCACCAGCCACTGAAAATCCACACTCGGGCCAGTTTTGGCACAGAGGAGTCAGCAGACTATAATGCACATCCTCAGAAACGTACACGAGGAATGCTTGTAAAAATATTAAAAACAACAACAATAATAATCTTTGTCCTGTGGTTTGATAACTCGGCTTAAACATCCATTACAAGTGCTGTCATCTGAAAGCACCCAGTCTATTGTTCTGCTGCGATACAACAGTACTGTCTTTCACTTGGTCTGTCTCAGATTGTCGGGACATTCATTGATTCCTTGACAGAAGTACTTTCTAAACTATTATTTTGCAGGAACAAAAATTAGTTTTTAGCTGCTCGACTACCGACACTATAAAGACCTCCTGTATTTACAATACATAAAAAAATCTGCAGTAGTGTGACAACTCAAACCTCCTACTGTAATTAAATGTCCACTGCAGGGCGGTCCCATTGGGCGAGGCACCTTTTAGGAACTCGAAGAAGCACCCTAAATACATCTAGTAAACTACAACACTTTTTGATGAAGACAAGAATAGCTAGGTTTTTCTGAATTCACATTTTTGAAGCTGCTGATTCTTATAAAGAAAGATATAATATAAAGGCCTAACAAGGATTTGTCTCCTTTGGCTACAGATTGTCAAACCCTTAAAAAAAGTAAAATCGGCCAGACATTTGTGACATCTAGTTTCTAAACAAAAACACTGATAAGTCTTAAATGTTAATTTGTAAAGGCTTTGGCAGCTGTGTTAGCTATCGCTAAGAACTACAAAGGTTTAATGATCCCAAAGATCAAATGAAACAATAAAACATCATTCTGAAGTAGTAAATGGAGAAAGTTGTAGCATAAAAAAACACTGAGCCATTTAGATGAAGTCGGGGGAACACTGTTCTGTTTTGACACTACAGCTTATAGCTGTCCACACTTTTTGCAGGCGAAGCGACACGAGCTAAAGGGTTTATTCCAGGTGTAGCTAGCTAAAGTGAGCGCTCCGTCTCTTTAAGGACACTGTGACGGTGTGCGGAGCGGCTGTAGTGCTGCTCCAGTGGCCAGGGCTTGGCACAGAGAGACACGAGATGTTTGATACACAGCGTGATGACATCAAAAGTCGGTGATGGATGGCACACCACAGATGTACGAGGCATGGATGATGGGACACAGCACAGAGCGGATAAGAGGCGAGGAGGTGG
>NTHP01000366.1:202904-250688 GCA_003416845.1 Oplegnathus fasciatus | reverse complement strand
TTTTGCTTCACAGGGAGCAGACAGATCGGAGCTCATGGAGGTGAGGTGATGGAGGAGCAGAGCGTAAACATCACGGGCAGAGCCATGAGATATGCATAAGCTACCGCTGCATGTTTGGAATGGAGGCACGGGCCATGAACGAGACTCACATTGCATGCAAGACTGGGCCGTTACACCGCAAACAAAGCATGTTAAGGCCAAGAAGAACAATATTGATACATCCAGCTCTCCCCTCATTCCCTTCCCAGCGTCCCCCCTCTCTCTCTCCTTCACTAAAAGCCAAAGTCAAAAACGATTTGGTCTTCGAAGATGGCGATGAGCAGCATGATGCCGAACCCGGTCAGCATGCCCAGGTTCTGCAGGATAAAGTGTCCCAGCTGGCAGCGCTTATGGTCCTCACTGTCCCCGTGAAGCATTTCTGGCAGCTATGAAAGAGACAAAGAAACCAGTTGGGATCAGAAAGAGACTTCCTCGAATTAGCATTGCAGATCAGCCGGCAGAGAGCAGAGGACTGACTGCCCGTGTGGGAGAGGAGACAGTCAAAGTTAAGCTGATGTTGTTGGGGGGACAATTATCACTCTGGGGCTGTCGAGTGCGGCATGCCAACTTACCATATCCACCAGAGCCACATAAAGGAACATGCCAGCTGTGATGGCGAAGATCCAGCTGGTGACACTGTGTGTGTACTGGCCCACAGCTGTGCCAATCAGCATGCCAACGTAGGCCATGAGGGCGGACAGCAGATTGTAGACGATGGCCTGCTTCACTGACATCCCGGCTTTCAGCAGCACCGCGAAGTCACCTGTCAGCCAGGAGAGACACACATTTAAACACCATTCAAGCAATCCCCATGCATCCATCTCTTATTCTGACACACATATCCCAACATGCAACACTCCACGCCTCCAACTTCCGTGTCGTGAATGGCTCTGCTCGTTTTCAAGTTGTTTAGAAAAGTGACAGAAAGTGTGATGCTGCGGCGGTGACAGCAGCGTGTCCAATTTCTGTTTACAGTTTGCGAAGCGACGTGCACTTTGCTGCACGTAAACCCCTCGGTGAAAAGCTTGGCACGTCTCATGCTGTGCTTTTCTTTACTTCTCAGGTCTATTCTGACTCTGCCTTCGCTGATGAGGTGAACTCGTTCAAAGCAGACTCCCTCCACACACCAGCCTGTCTTCAAGTGGGTGAAAAACAGACCAGGAGCTGCTGCTTTCTAAGAAATATGTCTTTAACTCCCTTCTGATACACTTATGATTACATATGCATGCCGTAGCCTCTCTACCCTCTTCAATCATTGCCGGGCCAAATGCGGGAAGAGGCCCAAGTCTCAGCGGAAACGCCCTGGATTTGGAGAGAGAGATGAATACTGAGAAGGGGGTGGCCTACATTTCCTGCACCGTGTAACAAGCGGCCTCTTTTCCTTGCTAATTACCACAATGAATATATTACCACTCTGCTCTCATCAATCAATCAAACCCAGAGGAGAGGGAGGGAGAAGTTAAAGAGAGACAGTCCGCACACACCTCGCTTCAATGGCCTTTTTTTCCCCCTCTTCAACTTGCTCCGGCGTTTCCTGCCTCCCCGGTTCCAATCCGTCAGACACTCAGACACGCCTGCCGCCGCCTCATCTACCGCAATTAACACACCCATCACTGCCAATTAGCTTCACTCTGGGTGGTTAAAGAACCCTCATAATCATCATCTTTGCCATCCAGCTGCCAGTCGCGGGACGGCTTTTGTGTTCAAGAAGAGCTGAGAGGTGCACTTGTCAAACTGCTGGGTTTGTCTGACAAGCGGCCCTACAGGGGTGAAGGCGCGACGGCAGGCGCTCCTGAAGAATGGGCGCCGAATCAACAGGAAATGGGAAATTACACGGGGAGAGACTGATCTCACCGATCTACACAAGCCGCTTGAGACAGAACTTGTGCTGCAGTTAACCATCTGGAAACTGGAGTGCAACTGAGTAAAAATAGCGCCAAAGGACAAAAAAATGCTGGACCTGAATCAAAGATCCATACGATACAGCAAATGACTGCAGGTTTTTTGGTACTTATAACAGCTAAATGCTAAACATCACAGAAGTTTTTGCAGAGTTAGTTAAACCCAAATGTGTTTCATCCCTCGCTCTTCGCACAGATGCTTTAAATAGAAGCTTTTCCTCTTTTGCCCCCGAACACAACAATAACAGGAGAACAGGATGCTGCTAGTCAACACAAGGGGGAGCAGGCAGACAAACACAGGCTATTATTCACCGGTTCACACTCTGCTGTAATTGACACTACTCTATTCATCACGCACATAAACGAGCCATGGAAACTGCACCGCGACAAGACACATCATTAGTACTGATCTGCTGTGGATGGCCCCATTGTCTGTCTTTTTCACCCCACTCTCGCCACCTCTTCCTTTCACTATAAACAAACAGGCAGAGGAGAGCACTGTGGAAAAGTAGCAGTACTCAGAACAAAAACGTTCACTGTTGTTGAATCAAACCAAATCAAAAGGGTCCTCGGAGAGAACAGATTTGAATGCAAATGAACGCACCAGCAGCTGTAGCGTCTTTGAGCCTGACTGTATTGAACAATGTGTGCCAGGCGCGGTACATCATCTCCACTGACAGACACATTGACAAGCCATTTCGCCGCTGTCAGACAAAAGCCATTAATCTGGAAAAAAGTACATTTCTTCTGGATTGAAGAGAAGAGTGATGATTATTGACACCACCGGGTTTTTAACAAGTTCCAAGGGACAGAGGGTCGTGAGACTCCCTCAGATTAAAGTTTCGGTTCAAGTACGACTCAAGTAAGAGCTGTTTTGCATGAGGCCGTGGTTTAGACAGTGGTTATCATTATGTGAACTGCAAGGCCTTCACAAAACAGCTTTGTTCTTGAACAAATGAAGTGTCTGGTGTATGTATATGGTGAGTGAATGACTTGTTTGTTTAGTTCTTTCACACTCTCTTACCAAGCTCATGAGGTAATTCATGGCAGAAAACAGCCACTGATGTGCTGATGCCTCCTGTCAGGTTTGCGCTGAATGCTGCGCCTGCAGAGACAACAAGTTCAGGAAATGTCAGGAAAAAAAAGAAACTGTTTAGAAGATCAACTTTTTGGGAAATGCTGAAAGTTGAGAAGATATCGATATCACTCTCATGTCTGTGCACNNGCACATAACCACCACCCCACCCCCCCGTAGAATGAGGTTGGTAGAGGTGCTGGTAGGTGAATTTTCATACTTTTGAACAGAGCCAGGCTAGCTGTTTCCCCCTGCTAAGCAAAGCTAACCGGCAGCTTCATATTTAGCGCACAGACATGGCAGTGGTATCATCTAACTCTGCAAGAAAGTGAGTAAGTGTTGAAACTATTCCTTTAAATCTTTAAAGGCATTACTACATCAGTTGGGTGTGAACCTTGAAGATGTTTTGCAGCACTCCACATTTACCACATAAACTCTCAACACAGCAGTTTCTGCTGGTCCCTTTTTTTCCCACATGTGCAATAGCAACATTAGCTTGATAATCAGACTGACGTGCCATTTTGTGTGTCACTTAATTTGAAAAAATCTGAAATGTGGGCTGCTTTTCAGAGGTCTGGAACCAGACTCAGTAATAAATTCTAGTACTTATTGTGCCAAAATGTGAGTTTACCAATGAAATCCTTTTAATTCAAAAATTGGAAAACATATATTCCAGTGTAATGCGTGGCTGTTTTGCAAATTAAGTTAAAAGCCAAAAACAATGAAGGAAACTGTGTCGAACAAACCAAAAGGGCACCCGTTTTTAAAAATGTTTTTAAAGGTGAAAGATGTCATTTTAAAAGGTTTCCAAAACCATTGACTGACAAAACTTTCACCCATTTCAGCAACAAAAATGTGATTTTAAATGAAACTGTGATTATTTTCATCACTAACTATAACTAACTATACTGAACTATATTTTAGACTAGTATCACCTTAACAGGCTGTTAATATTGATTGTTATATACATTCTGGCCTATGAACTAAATACACATAATATAACTGTGCAGTGAACAGATTTATTTTTTGCCAGAGCCACTTATCATTATGTGGTTGTGGAGTTACAACTGTTTTTAAACCTTAATCGTCCCACTTTCTACCTGAAGCAAGATTCGAGTCTCAGCAAGTTGATTTTCAAACCATAATGACACATATGGAAACTGATGGCTGCCTGTAGGGAGGACATTAAGGTATGACTCAGAAAACTGTAGGTCACTTAAAGACAGTGAAAGACTCATACAATCATGGACCATGGCGGTTGACTCCCAACAACTGAAACATTTAATGACAACTAAGGTAACTCCGTCTGCTGATGAGGGCCACAAAATGAGGCTGAAACCAAAAAAGTGACCTTGTGCTAAGAATTTTTTGTCAAGCATACAAATACTTGTTAGTGGAATAACACAGGAACTCCTGAGTTATTTACCCAAAGTGGACACAGTGCAGATAAAATATTATATCAGAACACTTACCTATAGCCAGGCCGTCACTGAAGTTATGCATGCCATCACCCATGATGACCATCCAGGCGATGCTGGCTATGCCAGCGTCCTTCATTTCCTGGTCTGAGTGGCAGTTCCCGCCATGAGAGTGACCGTGGCCATGCGAGTGTCCGTGTCCGTGCTGCTTGGCCATGCGTCCGTTCTCCTTGGTGGGCGACTGGTGGCCTTGTTGGGGGTTTGTGGGTGCCAGCGGCATTTTGTTGGTGGGAGAGTCGGGTGTCCGGAGCTCTGTGAGCTGCGTGTCGTTGTGACCGTTGTCACAGGAGATGGCGGTGCTGTCGGGGTCTGGAAGAGAGAGGAGATGTTACAGCGACAGCCGCAGAGACAAAGCCCCTTTCAGTCGGGCTGAGGTTATCAAAGTGCTGCGTAAGCTGCTGTAAAGACCTTCACTGAGGGGCTTCAGGTGCAGCCACTCTGCATCCGAGCGCCGATTTAACTTGTGATCTGACAACTTCCTGCCAATCTTGCCCTCCTCATTCACCTTCTTCATGCCCTGTGAGCAGAGACACAATTTTATGCTCGATCCACAGAAATTCATCACGTTTCTATCAAAAAGAACCAAACTCAAGGAATACAGCAGACAAAAGCAGCTGCTCGTGAGAATTAGTGTCCGATAATAGTCTGGCAAGGTCCAACCTTCTACAGCTGGGCCATGTGTATCTTACCCTGTGGTCTTTGTAGTGCTTAAACATGCCGATACAGTGTTCGATGATGAAGAGGAGGTAGATGCCGGCCAGCGCTGTTAGACCCTTCCATACTCCATCAAAGGCGGTTACCAGATCAGTGCCGTGGCTCGTCCCAGGCTTGCTGTGGTCGTGGTGCCCTTGAGACTGTAGACAGGAAGAGGAACAGAGGACGACTGAGAGCAGGGTGGGAGTGAGGGAGGAGGATTTAACAGTACATTGAATTTTGACACAGACTGAATCCCTGGTGCCTCGTACTGTTGCAGTGTGGGTGAAGCAGAGGATGGTTGATGATCACTGAAACTTACTGTGTGACTGTGATTGCACACAGATCGACTTTTACTGACAATTGGTCAGGAGGGAAGAGAGAGAGGGACGTGGAGGTTTCAGTATCACAGTAAAGTGAAAATATCCAGAACTAGGTCAGCAGTCACTACTGTCCATCAGAAGAGTAGAAATGTTTAATGATGTTTAATTATCTTGATTAGTTATGCACTTAAGACCAACAATTTTGGATTTAAGTGGGTCATAATGTCTAAGAAAGGCATCATTTTGCTCTTATTCTCTTATACCCTGGTCTTTGTCATATCTTCACAATTTCCCTGTAGAAGACTCAACTCGACAAAAGGTTTTTAACTAACGTAGACAAATTGTGTTCTGGCTATCTGTGGCCTACTCACATGGGGCAGCAGATGAAGGAGAGCGTCGCCGCTGAGCGTGCCCACTGCAAGCGCCACCAGGAAGGTGAGCAGGAACTTGAAGCAGGATTGGTTGAGGAAGGGTACGAGCACCACGCCCAGCAGAGATAGCAGGCTGATGATGGTGATGGACACGAAGCCCCACAGCCACACCCACCCTGGAGAAAGAGACAAAGACGGGGAGAAGGATGAAAGACGAGTGTTATTCACTCTTTATTTACTATACAGCCAGGGTCAGGAGTCCAGTGCTTGTTGGCCACATCCAACGTTTTGGAAGTCCATAAAAAAGATAACTTAAAGTTTCAACACAACACAGGACCTGTATGTTTGATTGAAATGCCGTCACGATTTCAGCCAGCTTCAGAATAAAGGCTACACTAACAGCCACAGCTTTACCATCACTTGGCTGGCTGAAGGTATTTTCCCCATCCTGTTCACATGTGAAGGAAACTATCCTCCACAGGTTTTCAATCCATGTGTCCTTGTGATGACACATGATGCCTAATGTAAGAAGCGCGAAGAGACATTTCTGCAGAATTCTACTGGCCTCGTTTTTCACCCGCGGCTGCAGACATGACACATGAAGCGGGAGAGAAGAAGACAGAAACTCACACTATCGTTTAAAGTGTCAGTCCACCTGTCAGCCCAGGATGCGTTTCAAAACAGCGCGAGACCCAGTGAGAAAAACTTTGTGACTCTTTCGTCACAGAGGACAAAATGTTTAATGTTGCATGAAATTCAATGTCATGGTGCTTCACTGCTGACATTCAGCTGTAGGACATCTATTGACTAAAACACAGTGTGCATGTAATGCACATCTTACAGACAACTGACTTCAGTGAAGCATTTCGGGAGTAACAACACTATAATACAGAAAGATACAGAGAACGTATGTTCCTCACAGATTTAGCAGGTTATTTAGGTTATTAATGTTTAAAACTATGAAGCTAATTTGCTCAATAAGTCAGGTCAAAGTTTTTGACCATGACAAATTACTTAAGACCCAATATATATTTTCCCGCCACTGGTCAATATAAACTATTGAGCACTGATGGAGTGAATTCATACAAACAAAAAACCAAAGCTGCCACCTAGCCAGAGGGATAACATGACTAATAACAGTAAAATCACACTGGCAGGCACACTTCCTCTCCTCATCTAATCGGCCCCAGGTGGTGTCGCATGTGAAGAGATGATCTGAAACATGTCTTATGCCTGACGGAGTGGCCTTTAGAGAGACTGAATCAAGCTGTTACTGTCCCATTACCCAGCTGTAAGAAAAAGTCCCTCCCCAGGCAGCCGTCTCTCCGCCCAGAAAACAGGAGGCTGGAGTTCCTCCTGGGGGAAATATTTTAACTGAAGAGGAAGGCCCTGATGCTTAAGTGCTGATTACACAGACACTTGTCATTAACATTTGGGAAGCCTGCTTCCCCGACCCTCATTGCAGGTTTACGTGTGTCCTCTGAAGCCATGACAAAAATGGGAGTCATTTGATGTTTTGATGATCGCTCCAAAATCTGCCATAAGTGTTAAACTGGGTGGAGATCTGGTGACTGTGGAGGCCATAGCATACTGTATGATTCACATCATTTTAATACCCATCAAACTGCTCAGTGTGCCCCCGTGTCCTGAATGGAAGCATCTACGTCAGTTTCGTTTCTTTGCTCATTTATTCAGGCTTCTCCTTTATTTTATCACCCGTCTGTATGTGTTGCATTTACTTGCTCGTGAAGGAGTCTTTCCTTTAAGGCCCAAGACAGAACCCTCGACTAGGTATATTTTAACACCACTGACAGCTTTCTCAAGCCTTCTGTTTTTTTTGTACTTGCCGAACCGGGCAGGACCACCAGCATCTAAATGCAACACATATTTGTGACTTGAGTTTCTCAACCAGAATTGTCCCCCAGCAAAGTCTTCCTGTCAGGTAATTTGACAATATGCAAATTAATGCAAGAAATGTCATTTTGAAGTATTGTTAATATGTATAAAGCACTTGTGTTTTTGTAGATTATGTTTACAGTATTGTCCGACATTTAAGTTGTTGTCTGTTTGTATTTTTAAAGCAAATACATTTGTGATATTTACTGTTTATTTACAAATCATCATGTACCTTTGTAAATCTGTTTTCTGCATTGATTTTGGGAACTACTGCTGTAATACTTTTTGAATAATGTATGCATACAGTTTTTCTGAGTCACTATCCATATCTGATAGAGAAATGTGGAACTGGCATCCGTGTCCCCGTTATGTAGTCTGTAGTCTCTATAGTTATAGAGGGTTAATAGAATGGTTAAATTCAGACCACATATTGCTAACAATAATGTGACAGCATTTTAGATATGACATGTTTTTTCTTTTCTTTATTTTAATGTTAAATGTTAGCATTGTTAGCCTAGTTTTCTCTGAAAACAAAGGAGTGCTCTCAGCTTCATATGTAGAGCAGCAGACCACACCCATCAGTCTCTTGTGCCGCTATAAAGAGCCAGTTATGGACTGTACGTACTGTGGAGAGAGCTTCATCATTAGATAGGACAAACTGGACAGGCTGAATTCATTTTCTCATCACAGATGAAAATTTTATTATTTCCGCCGTTTCCAATGTGCCTTACAAAAGTAAAGGTGCTACAGCCGACTGCTTTCTTATTTGTCGCATCAAGCGGAACACTGTGTAACCCTGAGAGGCAACTGTATATCAGCTAGACAGTACATCACCGCAGGTCCTTCACACTCACGCAGCTCATCTACTTCTCTATCTCATTACCCTTGTGCAGTTGTGGGTTTTTGTATGTGTGTGTGTGTGTAGATGTGGAGGTGTGCAGGGGGTTGCGGCGGGGCGATAGAAGGCGGTGATAAGAACAGAGAAGAGGAGAAGGAGACTCACTGGTCTGTGTCTTCTCTCCAATTACGCATCTCCTGTGAGCCATGGTTCAGAAAAATGGCCCAGGGTGTCGCTTAGGCTCTCCTAATTGGCACAGCGCAAAAAAAGAGAGGGGAGTGGGGACCAGAAAGAAACCTACTGCAAATTTTCTGAGCTCCCCCATGGATGCCGGCAGGAGGTAAATGAGAGGTAGCTTGGTGGCGTGTGGTTATGCCTACGGTTGAGTCTTGGTGTACCATTGCAGACTATCTAGCGCCTCTAGTTTTCCACTAATGAGGAGCCATTCCTGCCCTTTTGACTTGTTCGTGCTGTCTTCCTCTGCGTCATTACCATTTTTATGACTGTTGTCAGTGGTGGCACACTGCTGCCCGAGGCACATGTGATACAGGTGTCTCCAGAGGGGAGTGTGTGTTTAATAATTAAAGATTTAAGAGGGCGTACAGTTAGGGAATTCCTCCAATCTCACGGTTGAACTTAAGTGCCTGCTGTTTTGACAGTGTTATTCCATCCTGGAGTTCACAAAAGCAACAATAACTTTTGCAGCTAAAATGGCACTTTCTGCCTCTAATTAAAAATAAATTCAGGTTGTGCAGAACATCTTATGACCCCCACACTTGCCATGCTGTCCACTGTTTACAGTGAAAGCTCCCAAACTTCTTGCCTACTTTGCATATCGTGAATAAAACCTAAAATCTAATTACGCTGCAGACATAACACAGAACATATAAATCTAGCAGGTGTAAATGCAGCGTGGTCAGATTGATTATCATGCTGTGTTCACAATGCACTTTCATTCCAGGTGGCTATGTGTTATCTATGCCTAGAGATTTACATGCTCGACCCACTAATGCACACAAATCAATCCTAAGAAACAGCAGCCTTTGCTATAGTTTGCTATTCTTGTGTGCAGAAACGGTTACTGGTTACTGGTCCTGGTTTGATTTGTAGCCAGTTTTTATGGCTTTATGAGCTTTCTTTCACGACCTGTAACTCATTAACTTTAAAACACTGTGATTTTATGATTTGCATTCTCATAAAGCAAAAAAAACTGTGAGGTCCCAAAGCAGGACTTAACACTGACCTTCATTCTTTATGGCTGATCTTTCAGCCTCTTCCTGGGTTTTCTTTTTCAATATAATTCATTCAGGGATTTGGAACACAAAATGAAAGCAGAGAGATCGCTGGAAGAAAGACGCCTTTTTCAACATAAGTGAGATGGGTCCACAAAAAGGACATTAAAAAAAAGTCTTTTTTGCATTTTGAAAATTGTCGGCACATGATGGGACCACTCGTTTGCTGCCATGGTAACTACAATCATTTAATAACAAGGGCACACATCGTCACAGACACAAAGCGTGCCGCACAAATCACAAGTGCTGCAGTTAGGCGAGGGAATGATCCTGATTTAGAGTGTCAATCACGTGATGAGCTGGATGTGATATTGCAAATTGGCCACCTATTCATTCAAACATTAACTTTCTCCCAGTGAATACGCCAAAAATAAATTCTCTCTTCCTGGGTGGCCCAAGACACGCATCTCAGGCTGACCTTTCCACACTACATTCAGCTCTCTGAATAGATTAACTGCCTATCAAGTCCTGCTGATGGCCATTAGTTATGCATATGCATACTGGGACTTGTGATTGACTGAAATAATTAATCAATTAAGAATTATGCTAAATACTTGCTGCCCACGATCACATCTAAAAATAACCAACATCTTTCCCCCTCATTATATGGCTGATGCAGTAACACTTCTAAAGCCTCCAAATTTTTGGAGGCTTTACAAGTTTCACAGTCCCGGCTGTCTGAACTCGAGAGCCGTGCTGGTTTTTATTCATGCCATCCACACCTACATCTGCAGGTGGATGAATTTAACTGCAGTTTAGCTGACAGGGCTTACAGAAAATAGTAATGTGGGCTTTTAACATATCAGCTACCAGTTTGAATTCAAGACCAGCTAAGAAAATGAGTGGGTAAGTAAAAGAGTGACCCCCTGTTCTCCCTCTGCATCTGTCAATGTGCCCATGAGTAAATTATTTAGTCAAGGAGCTGCAAAGTGGCAACAGCGAAGGACTGGTTGCATTTAGCAGTTTTCAGAAGTGTACAATTATAATTCTGCAGAGATAATTCTGTGGCAGTGTGGCAAACCACTACTTGGCAGAGTGTTGTCAAGATCAAAGAGCACGGTTTACAACAAACAGGAAAAACACCTCTCTTATTATGAGACTGTGGTACAGTTTTGTGTGAGTGTAAAACTCAAGAGCCAATTCTCTAACCAAAGCCTGCTGTCTTACATTCAAAGCCGTCAGACATGATGCTTTCTTCATCTGTAAATAAAAGTTAATTTGCAGAAATACAAGAGGCTTGAGATTAGTCAGCACAGCCTCTTCACAGGGTCTCGGGGTCTCAGCTGTGCTCTCAAATTACTTGCACTGACTTTCAATATCCTGTTTTTTAAACTTATGTCAGTGTTGAAATTACACTTCAGGGGAAATCACACAGCTGCTGCTGCAAAAAAAAATAAAACTGCCCTATCAGTGTACTGAAAATGAGAAAAGACGGAGCAAACAATGGTGGGCACACCCAGGGGATTATGGTTACAATTCCTGGTCCACTTTGATTATTATCACTATAAAATAAGGCTTCATCAGTTCAAATAAACGTTGTAGTATGCAGTTCTGCCACTCCTCCCCAAGAGAGGAGCCCCAGGTTATACATCCGGATAGCATCACATTATAAAGCCAATGCTTTATGGTGATGTCCCTGCGGTTTCCTGCTCATGAAGATAGCGGTTTCCTCTGCCCAATGGCACCAGACAAAGACAGTAACTCACGGTTGACTTTTTTCACTTTCATAGACCAAATTCTTACCACTGTACATGTTACTCAAAACTAGTTGCTCTGAAAATGAATCCATTATTTCAAGGGAATATAATTCCATTCAATGTTTCAATATCTCACCTTCTCAGGGTTTTATTTCTTTCTTCCACCTTCTGGCTTTTGTTTTTCTTTGGAGGTAAAGTCACTGTCTGAGGTACGCTCACAGTCGTGATGATATCACTGAACATGCTGGGTGGATTGTAATATGATTAAGTTTATAGTGACTCTGTTTGACCAAATTTCGGTGAGAAGATCGTACGATTTTGACTAAACACTGACAATTTCTAAGCATTACATTTTTGTTGCTTTGCTCTGGAGTGAGTTATTGATCTTTAAAATCCATATAAAGTGTAAAAAATATGAAATCCAGGAAAAAGTGTGAGTGATGTTAGCGTGTTGTTAATGCAATTTCTAACTACGAAAAACAGAGAAATAAGAATATCCAAAAGACCAACCTGACAGACATACTGTCTGTGGGTCATAGCCTTATTTGGGTCTGGAGTAAAACCCTGAGTGAGGTCTCAACTACTTTAGACTGGGCTCTTAGCAGTGTTGAGGTTGACACATGCTGAAATAATTGTGCGTTTCTTTCTACATTACAAGTCTTTTCAGTCAAAATGGACTGGATCAATATAATCAATTGGCTCTTACCAGAACTGACTGGCTCCAAGGCTTCCTGCTCCACATCCATCTGGTGGTAATGGCGGATGCAGACACGGCTGTCTATCTGGTAGAGCAAGGCAGGGCACAGGTAGGTGAACTGGCTTGGGGAGATAAGTGAGTCGGGATTCAGGCCGTAGTAGGTGAGGAGCTGAGTCAGGTTCAAACACTGGAAGGAGAAGGTGATGGTGAAGTATGAGGGGAAGAAACCACTGGCCATGTACTACAACATAAAAGCTTATATGCCCCATGCAAACTAGTGAACTTGAAAGGTGGCTGTAAAAAGTATTTAGGTGAATCGGTGAACATACTGACACACGGACAGTGGAGAAGTTGATTTTGCTACATGAGTGAGCTTTCAGTGGTAGTTTGGATTATTTTTTTCTCTAAAAACGTGTCACCATTGAAATGACCCGTAACAGACATATTCCAGCTGCTGTTCTCCATGAAGGAAACACACTAAAAATGTCTTACAGCCACATTTTAACACTACAGGAGGTGAGTGTTTAATACTCAAAGGACAGATTTTTGTGTGTTTTCACTTTAGAGGTACAGTTCAGGATTTTTTGACACTTAAACTATTGATTGATAAACCAAGCTGCTCCTTAAGCAAAGCCAAACATTTGTCCCGGTGTTTTTGTTTTAAGAACAACAAAATCCCTTTAAGGGATGTGTCATAAGTGCTCAAAAAGACTATTAAGACAGCTATCTGAAGAGCTCATTTCTATGAAACCCCACACATTAAAAAGAACTTTACGAGCAGTAGCAGTAACAAGACAGACTCAACATTTCTATTCCACAATTCTGTGTACACAAACAAACTTCCTCTACATTTGACCAAAATTGGTCAGAATAAATGGCGACAAGTTAGCATTACAAAGGACTTGGGAGGATTTCTCAGTCTTTGTACTACTGTTCAGGTTATCAGCAGGATACTTGTTGTTGTTTTCTCCTATATCAGATACTGATAATATAAAGCCATGAATTTGTTCATATATAAACATAAGTTCTTGAAGTGGAGCTTCTCGCATGTCAAAGCTAACATCAGTCAGTGAGTCCTACCTCCTCGTGCTGATGAGACAATCCTCCTAGATGGCCTGGCAAGACATGGACTGGCAAAGTGGGAGAGGGAGGCCCTCCTGGTGCTTCTCTCTTATCTCTATGAGAATGGCTGTGATCGTGACTGTGGTCATGGTCGTGGTCGTGGTCATGGTCATGACTGTGTTCATGTTGATGGTCATGGTCATCAGACACAGGTGTGGGAGGAGAAGGGGTTCTGTTTCGCCCTCTCTGTCCTCTGGCCCTGGCTGGCTTTCTTGGCTTCTTGGGCCGGCTTTCTGTAGTGGCAGGAGAGGACTGTGGCTCCTGGGGGACTTGGGACGGCTTCAGCTGGGGAGAGAGCTGCTGTTCTTGTTTGCTGGGAGGAATGTCTGTGCTTGTTTGCCCTTCGTGGACATGATTGTGGTCATGTTCGTGATCACCGTGGTCGTGATCATTGTGGGGTTGAGAAGATGGGTCCTTGTGGTTGGAGTGCACCTGTACCTGCTCATGTTTGTGCTCCTTGTCATGTGCGTGATCATGGTCATGGTCATGGTCATGATCATGTGTGTCCTGCACATGTCCATCAGAATGTTTATGTTCACTATCCTCTACCTTGGCGTGATCATGATTGTGTTCTGCATCATGCCCATGATCGTGGTCGTGATCATGTTCATGGTCATGTCCTGTAGGTGCACCAGCAACTGGACTGGCAGCAGTAGTCTGCTGGCTGCACCGTGTGGGAACTTGTTCTGTGTGTGGATGGTGGGAGTCGGGCTTGTGGTGTGGATGACCATGCCCATGCCCGTGCCCGTGCCCGTGCCCGTGCCCGTGCCCGTGCCCCTGGCTACAGCCTTCATTGGATGAATGTGAATGTAGCCCCTCCTGAATATCCAGCAGGTCGAGGTGAGCTACGTGGTCGTGGCCCAGATCCTCATGGTCCACACCTACCACCTTCACTTCACCCAGACCCAAGCTAAACAGCAGACTCTGAAAGCCCTGGAAATCTAGCCGGTCTTTCTGGCCGTAGCGCCTGAACAGCTGCTGGATGTAGAAGCGCTGCTCCTCCTCTAGAGAGTGCCCTTGAGGACTCTTAGACTCCGGGGGCAGAGTGGCTCCTTTCACGTATGGAGCCTCGGAAATCTGCAGGTCGCTGTGAGCGTGGTTGTGGTCGGCATGGTGATGTCCACCGTGCTGATGGCTGTGCTCTTCTCCATGGCAGTGGTTGCACTGATGGAAGAGGAAGGTGAGCACACACAGGAAACAGAACTTGGTGTGCACGTGGACTCGCATTGTCCCCTTACTTCTGGTCCCCTGCCAAAACAGGAAAGTCAAAGTATCAGAATTTATTCAGTGGCCAGAAAAAAACTATTATGCAGCCAAATAAACATCATTCACACTAAGTTTTTACGGGCGAGTTTATATTCCTGACTAGTGCTCCACTGAATGAGAATTTCAAACTATTTCATAAATGAAAGCAGGTTTTTTGAGGACTGTTATTTGGCTCTAGCAAATGTTTGTATGTCCTTTGTGTCACAGTTACATTCTGAGCAGCTGCATCTTCCTCCATATCTCCTCACCCAGTTTTAAGACCACAATGGCAAAAGACCATGACTGTTACTTTTAGATGGTTGGACTGATTGATGACAATGGCAACTGTAATTCTGTTTGGCATTTTTATCATGTGTGTAAGACAAGTAAAATGCTGCCTAGACCTGGAATTTCAGCATATTAAAAGGTGGACTGAAAAATCCCAGTATTCATATTTTTTCTGATATTGATATACATATATACAGACAGGTGACAAATTAAAGGAAAAACCAACATAAAGTCTCTTAGTAAGGTGTTGGGCCACCACGTGCCACCAGAATGCTCCTTGGCATTGATTCTACAAGTCTGTTTTGATGATGGTGGTGGAGAGCGCTGTCTAACACGTCGGTCCAAAATCTCCCATAGGTTTTGAGTTGGGTTGAGATCTGGTGACTGCGAAGGCCATAGCATCTTATTCACATCATTTTCATACTCATCAAACCATTCAGTGACCCCTCGTGCCCTGTGGACAGAGGCATTGTCATCCTGGAAGAGACCACTCCCATCAGGATAGAGATGTTTCATCACAGGATAAAGGTGATCACTCAGAACAACTTTGTATTGACTTGCAGTGACCCTTCCCTCTAAGGGGACAAGTGGACCCAAACCATGCCAGCAAAATGCCCCCCACAGCATAACAGAGCCACCAGATCTGCATTCGCTATGTTTCTCCACTCATTTATTCAGGTTTTTCCTTTAATTTGTCACCCGTCTGTATATATGCGTATATATGACAAAATGGTGCAAAAGTCATAAAATAATCAAATTGATGTCCAATGCAAGTAATTATGTTCCACTGTTATGCACTTCATTAGAAAAGTAAGTCTTAATGTGTGTGAAACTCATTTATTTGTTTTTAATCATGATTTGCTTGGAATCATTACCTTGGACGGCAGATTTTTGCAACATAATAACATGATTCAATCAACCTCAATAAGATTCCACTTAAAGCTAAACAATACCACTGAATTATGGACCGGCCTCAACTGAAAGTAAAAAAGGCACAGTTGCTGAATCTAACAGTATTTTCTCACACATTCAGTTTCTAAATTTTTAACTCCAAATTATCATGGGCAAAAGACAAGAGGCTAAGTGGTAGCTTTTATGTGGACTTACAGTAAAAAGATGACTGTGAACAGGAACCACTGGTATCAGATTAATCAACCCTGATGTCATTAAATCAGTAATCATTACTCAGTAAATGGCCCCAAAAAGCCTGATGAGAGCTGCTAGCAATGATGCACTGACACACTTACAATGTAGTGGTCAGCATCACACATATAATTATAAAAAAAAAACCACAAAAACATTTAGGATTATAAGCCTGCAAATGATACATAAATACAACATTCAAACCACCTCATCTGCTACCTGTAGCTTAGCAGATCAAATAACTGAATCAGGGAGCCTTCTGGAGCACAATAAACTCTCTACTGAGAATTGTGTAACAAATTGCTTGTTTTCCTGCCCCCCTCGAAAAAGCCTGAAGCAGCAATATCATTCCAGTCAAATGATCCTCATAAGGTCTCTTGTGAAGCCCGTGGGTGGTTGATGCATGAGGGGTGGGGGTGGAGAGGAGTAAAGAGAGGTCAGATGAGAAATACTGCTGGATAATGGTAAGATGGCACACAGAAGAGACCAGACACACATATATACACACACACAGGCCTTTGGCAGCCAGCTTGTTAGCAAAGTCTACACTAGACTTACAGCATGCACATCATGAGGGAATAGATTTGTGTTGCGCAGACTACAGATACTGGGATAAATGTTAAAAACAAAGAAGGTGATAGATCCTCCTCATAGTTGTCAAGGCTAGTAACAACAGATTGCTCACTGTAGGCTTGTGGGAGCAACAACAACAACAACAACAACAATTGATTTCTTTCCAGATACCCACAAGAAGCAAGAAATTGCGAACCAAAAACTCAGAGGGGAGGATACCAAAAATAAATCAGAGATCACTTAAATAATTTTAGACAAGAGCCTCATTTTAAAACAGAACATACTGATGATAGATTTACATTGGGCTGCTGTTACTCAGTTTTTTGGTTAAGCATGGAAAAAAGCAACAATCTACCATTATAAAATGATCTAAAATGACATTTTAATCCCGAACTATACAGTATATGTTTAAATATTTTACAGAGACCACAATTCAAAAAGGTTCAGCTTGGCTAAAACAAATCCTTTGTGTATTCTTCAAAGCCTTGATCATCATGCAGACGACATCAACGGCTTATCAGCTAATTACCATTAACTCGTTATTCTCCCCATTCAATAAGATCAAAACCTTGTGTAAAAGTAGCGTTTATTATCAGTATTCTGAAGTATATAAGTACTGCATGTAATGTCATATAATGGGTAATTATTTTGTCAAAATGGAGACATGGTTTGTTGCTGTCACTGAAATTTCTGCACAAACTACAGTTACTTAAAAAAAAAACAGCACTTTTGTACTTGTGCACTTTTATCGTGAGTCATCCAGGTGATAAACCACGTGATGCAATTCAACACCTTCAAAGGGCTTTAAATAAATCAAACAATTCAAAACCACGCCAAATAAATTGGTTACTTGCCACCGACTTCTCTCTCATGTATAATTACCTTAAGAAACTGGAAGCGAGACTACTTACCACCGTGTGCCCTTGAATGAGTGATGTGTGAAATTAAGTTTAACCAAGGAGTGAATGATGCCGCTCTGACTCAAGACTGCAGACGTGAAGTGTGGTTACAAGACAACTACATGGCTGTCGACAAGACAGTGTTTATAAACATGAGACAGCAGTGACCTATGAACCTCACAGCAGATAAGTTGAGGCAAAACCAGGACCCATTTGTAAGAGCACACCCTCTAAGCCGCAACAGAGCCTGCTGTGTTTTCCTGATTAGAGTCTTTGTTTTGCTTTGCCTTTGAGGGAAACAAGAGAATCTCTATTTAGTATGAGAGTTTAATGGTGTGTTACACAAACCACAATCTAAAAAGTAAGCATTACAAATTCATTTTACCCTGATTTTTTTCCTCTGAATTGAGATTATACATTCATTTTCTGCAAACATTTAGAACTTAATATTCTAATAAATGGAAAAAAAAAATCTAGTGAGCTGTCCTACAATATGCACTGCAGGTCCAATTGTTTCTTTCTATTAAAGCAGGAAACAGCACATTACCTGACATGATTTCCCTGAGTTGTTGGTGATGTAATCACAATTTGTTTCAGCACAACAAGATGAGTAAATAATCCTATCAGTGTACTGTGAAATACAACAACTTGGTAACTCACCGTAATACGTTTCCTCCTGCTTGGCCCCCAGTCCTGATGCTACTGTATGAGGGGGGTTTTCCAACTCTTCTGAAACAGGCACTCTGGAGAAATATTAAAGAGGACAGACGAGTGAAATTCAGACTTATCCGTACACTATTTTTATTTCAAGCCTGTAGAATATTCCAATTGTATGACAGAAGGTTATCTGAAGCAGTGCTCATGTTGTCACAAAAGGTGAGACAACCTCTTTGTAACCAGAGAAAATTAGTAAAATTCTTCCTAGGGAGACCATGGCAACTATAATATATGTATTAGTGCAGTCTACACTTGATACTAAATTTCCATTTACAAGTGACAGCATTGTTGTGGGAAGGCTAGGGACCAGCATATGTTGCCTTCAAGTGCTCTCCTGAATAATACATTTAAAACAGACGAGTCAACGTGAATAAATCAACAAAATGTCAAACATGGTAAAAGTGAGCTCACTCATCGCCTGATGCTCACTCTTTGGCTAGCCATGACTGAGAATGACTCCTTACCAATGAAGGACCGGTGGCCGGCATGTGAGGACTCTGGTGGATACCTAAGACTTGCATTATGCTGAACAAATAGTTTGAGAAGTTTAAAGGCGGGTGTGTGGACATTTTGAGATCTCTCATCAACTTTGTTGTTCTTGAATCGGCCACCAATTTTGGAAGGTGGTTTAGTCCTTTCCTGCCACCACTAAACCCTCCTCGTCCAATCCATTTCACCTCCATCTGCACATTCTCAAGGAAGGTTCACCATATAAACGGTATGCAGTCACTTTTTATGTAACAACACCCCCCTTACGTTCTGCCCCACCAAATGGCATAACAAACGCACTAGTCAAGTCAATTTTTATTTATATAGCCAAACAGGGTTCGACATTAACCATGGCCTGATGGCCCGTGGCCACAAAAAGTTACTCTGTGGCCACCAAATACTCAATGTAGGTGGCCCCCTGTGGCCACATAGTTTTATCCCCTTATTGCAAGCATTTGCCAATGCAACGTTACAGTTCCACAAACACCCCGATTCCTTAGGTTAGTTAATCACTGATTTAATGCACCACCCGGCGAGCATGCTAAGTAATCAAATCAAACACACCCACGATGTTGCGCGTCCAACAGAGGCATACTGTGTCTGGCTAACATGCTAATATGCTCACGGTGGATCCTCCAGGTGATTTCTGCGTTCACTGAGAAACTTTTACCTTCAGTGAGGTGGGTGAGGCCTTTCCGGTGTTTGTGACAATAATCCCCGATGTGACTGCTGAGAGGCTGAGGGGACTGGTTATATTATTCTTTGACGATGAACGAGACTCGCAGAATGCCGTTTAGACAGGCGAGGACAACATCAATCTCTTCAGATGCAACGCAGCGTTGTGTTGCAAAAACTGTGCAGTCTCTCCTTTGCCTTAATGTGTGTTTGTGGCTGTAGCTGCTGTGGAGTTTATATTTGTTATACAGCTCCGTGTTTGCAGCCTTTGTGACGTTTTATTCTGTTGTTGATTCTATCAGAAGTGTCAGGATATTTAACTTATGTGGATTAATAATACTTGTTCCACCCGCCGCGGTGACCATAGACTTTTTATTTATTGCCGGTCATTTTTGTTTGATTGTCTGAGTTTTGTTCTAGTGAGGCGACACTAAGGTAGGTATATTTATAATTGATGATCAGTTGTATTCACAGGCTGCAAAGTGCGTCTATAGAAAAGGAATTTATAGTTGGTTTGGACATCAGGGCTCATGTTGCTGATGTTGTTCCACTTCTGTACAAGTTGACATTTAATGCAGTTTATTTTGTAGCATAAACTTGTTCTTTGATTTAACAGTAGTATCATATATCTTAAAACATATTTTCCATGCCCCCTCTTTCCCATTTAAAAATGTAGCAGTAACGTTTACTCAGAGTACATTTCAACTGACCTACTTTTTTACTTGTATCTACAAGTACATTTTTACACAAATACTTTTACTTGAGTACAATATTCCAGTACTCTTTCCATCCCTGCTCATTTGAAGCGCAATATATGGATAGTTTGTATAGGAAGAGGTGTTCTGTCCCTGCAACTTACCATTATGGGCAAATAAAGAAAACGTTTGTCTGAAAACATTTCTTGTTGAGGGTTAAGATTTTGTCCTGTATGCAACATTAATATCCTTTACCAGTCACATGCCTGTTTACGTGATAAACTGCACTACTTGTGGTTGTTTTTAATGATGGTAACAGATGTTTTATACTCGTGCTACAATTCTGTGGCCTGTGCTACAAACTTTCAACCTCTGTAGCACCAGTGCTATGTGAAAAAAAGTTAATGTACAGCCCTGTGAGTAAATAATTCTAAAAATATATCTTCATTCTGTTAATGTGTTTCATTTAGTGTCACAGTTAAGGAAGGCTGTGTTAAGTTGCGTTAAATTGCCTTTTCTATATTGTTTTTAAATGAATTTGCGTTTGGGCCACCAAAAACGTACTTTGGCCACCAAATTTAGGGGCTTGGTGGCCCATGGGGCCAGTGCTTAAAAATATTAGCGTCTATCCATGGCTAATATCACAAATCACAAGTTGCCTCAAGGGGCTTCACAATCTGTACAGCATACAACACCCTCTGTCCTTAGACCCTCGAATCGGATGAGGAAAAACTCCCCAAAAAACTCTTTTAACAGGGAAAAAAAATGGAAGAAACCATGAGGAAGAGCAACAGAGGAGGGATCCCTTTCCCAGGATGGACAGACATGCAAAAGATGTCGAGTGTATAGAAAAAAATCAACAATAATATCACAATGTATACAATTTGATGACAGAAATGTAGATAGAACAAAACACTAGAGCGGTGATGCTGAGAGAAAAACAGACAAATATCTTGAAAAAGTTAAGGTCATGTAAGTTGACAGTGAGCAGCATGATGTATTAAACAGCCAGTGGTCTGTGGACATGGAAATTGTCTGTTGAAATGTACAAATTATATGTCAAAATACTACTACTGTCCTATTTTCCAAATCTAAGCTTTTTTGTTTACATTTGTGGAAGTGTCTTTGTTTTAATAATTCATGCTTAAGTCTTGTTGCTGCTGCTGCTAATGGATCACCGACACAAAGCCTGAAACTTGGACTCACACGCCTGGCTCCTATTTGTCAGCCTAGTTCTATGTGATAGAACAGAGAAGATAAAACAGTATTCTCAACATTAAAATATGTCTAAAAAGTGCCAGACTTTTTTTTTTTTCACTTATACTGGGCTTTAAAATCATCCTTTCAGGTACGCGTAGCCTGTTAGAACTCTGCTCGCCCCATCAGTGAAGCCGTAATAGACCTTTTTCATTGAAGACATTTTGACATGTCAGAGTAGGAAAAGCACAGGTGTTCGTTATAAAATTGATGATGGCTGAATTCCATTTAGCTGCTTCAGCTTCAAGTTCCTGGTATTGTGCATGCTGGCTCGCTGTCACACTGTCACAGACTTACTGAGACACTTGAATACAACAGATCCTTCATTACTGTTATCAGTAACACCTGTGCTTTTCTAAGTCACAATGTCTGCCGTGAAAAAGTTTTCAGAGATATTAAAGCTGGAGTGCAGGACTTTTACACATAAATGAACGTCCGTTACATTCAAGCCCTTGCCAAACGAGTTCACACAATGCTGATTAAGCCCATCACCGCCAGGTAAATCAATCTGTATTTCGCCTGAGTGGTGCCTGTGGCGACATTCCCGCGCTGGCGCATCAGGAGTGATGCATTTTACGTCAACCAGCAATGATTGGTTTGCTAGAACTGAAGGGGGGAGCAACCATAGCAACGGAGTAGGTTAAGAGGAGTATCGTGGAGCCTATGGCAGAAAAACCTAAGAAGGGTCCAAGAAATGTTTCGGATGCTCCAGATAAAAAAGAAACTCGGTGTTCAGAGGAAGGATTACAGTCAAAAAAAGAAAGCAATCAACGGCGAGGACAAACACGGATAACCACTGGTTAGCTTTTCCTCGTTGGCTAAAAGCAATCAGTGGAGAAAAAACATTCCTGTGCGTTGACACACTCAAAATGCCCTGCAGCACAACAGACAATGTGACTTTACGTGACACTGTGAAATGTAGTAGTACTGTGATGCAAACATACAATGGGTGAGCCTGATCTAACAGAGGTGATCATCACCACCTCCGCTGTAAAAAGCTTCTGGTAAACCTTGAAAGGCATTCATCCAGAATCCATCCATACCAAGAGCCTGAATTTGGGGGAAATGTGTTAGAAGTTCCACAATTTATCTCATATATTTCTATTGAATGTAATGATGCAACGCTAAGAAAACGGCAGCTCTGTTTTTAGGGATTTCACTCATTGCAAGCATAACTTCAATAATACGTTGGAATGAGAATATACTTCTGTTACTGTCACTGTCACAGGCTGTTTTTCCTACATTTTGGGACGAGTTTAAGGTTAATCAGAATGTAGGTGGTTTATAAATACTATTTCTTGTGATTGATAAACAATACTTGTCAAAACAATTCAACCTAATTGAACAGCTGTGAAACTTCATTATATAAAACTTATACATAAATAAATACATGTCATTGCTGTGACTTTTTTCTACATGTTACTCCATGCCTAAAACATATTTTCCCATGTCTTTTCCAGGTTGTTCAGGACAATAGGAACCCTGTTATTTCTCTCAAAGAAAAAAAAACTGACTTTGGCCCTTAAGCTGCTTCATATGATTCTCACACGACCATACACATCCTTCTCATCTCAGTATCAGGCCAGTGTCTGCAGGGAAACGGAAAGAGGAAAAAAAAATCTCCTCTGGTATTCAAGAAATGACATCAAATGGCAAATGGTTATTAGTTACAAAACTAGTAAAAGATAAATAAGTGTTTTGTTTTTGCAACTGATCCTGATCTGATATTTGTATTTCTTACAAAATACAATGAACAATTTACTCTCAGCCTCGCGGTAGACCTGCATTAATATGAATAAACCCAATGATGAATATCTCTGCATTAATATAAAATATAACCCGAATTACAGCTTTCTTTTAATGGTTTCCTACAATATTTGATTTTAAGTCCAATAGTGTTTTGAATAATATCCTTGGAGAGAAGTGTCAGTGTGGATCTATTGCAGCAGGAAGGTTTTCAACCAATAAAGGCAAAGCGACCATTTTACGCTCCCTCGTACTTCACATCCCCAAAGTACAAGTGAACGACATGTTCACTCCAATAGTGAAGGGGGTATATAACTAAAATAGGCACATGTACACATAGGTACATGAATAAAGGCTGTGATTGTTCCATCACAAACGATTAAGCTTCCACTTCTTAATGTATATTGTGGAGCCAGGAAACTATGCATCCAGAAGTTGTAGGGTTTGTTCTTGAGTCAGAGGACAAATACATATACATGTCATGTCATATGTCAGAGTGGAGGTTTTCTTAGTAAGGCCTGAGGCGAGGCAGGCAGATGTCAGCTGTCACATGGACCCAGCTCACAGCAGATGGTCTGTGAGGAGCATGATCTGCTGCTCTTCTTCTCTCATAAAATTCAGATAAGTAAGAGACAGCTGAGACACCTGAGTTCAAGTGACATATCTCAGCTGACAATCACTGAAGACAGCTCGAGAAATAACAGAACGTCAGCTGTTTTCATCTTACCCATCAGTGTTTTCTAAGCCTTCATTCAGCAGTGGTGAGACGTTACCGACACTGGCAGACATAATGTGAAGTCATTGCAGCTTAGCTCAACTGTCCACAAGAAGCACAAGCAAGTATACGTCTCACGTTTACAGACGTAGTGCTTTTGTCATTACATTGACAATCGCCCACTACTGCTGCAAAACACTTACAGAAACAAAAAAAAGAGTGATCAAGGTACTCATTTTGACAGGTTAAACTAGCAATCCTCTGATCAAGAGTAGCTATTCTGTGGAATTTGTCATAAACTGTGCGGTAGGTCTCCTGCAAATCTCCTGACTCAAGTTCCTGGCATATTCACAGTGACGTAGGAAGCCTTCATCTTTTAACAGCCAGCCTCATAATAGCAGGGTCAACACAGGTGGTCGGTGAAGACACATAAGTTTCAGTATGAGTTGATCCCAACGCACTTGTCATCAACTGAATATAAAGGCAAATCAATGACCATGAAAAGTCAAATTTGGCTCTGTGAGTAAAACAAAAACACTACATCGCAAATACCCAACATCCCTCTGTGGTATAAAGTTAGACTGTGGGCTACCATGACACATGCAGGTTCAAATAAAACCAATATAAACAGGCCACAACTTCCTTGAACTTATTAGGGAGTGAAACAGCCCCTTACACAACAAAAAATACCACATCAAGCTCAAGTTTTGTAGGTTGACACCACTGAGTCATTTAGACAATGTCGTGGATGGAAGATGCTGCGTATAGTCCTGAACTCCTCGGATGGATTCAAGCAGCTGAGAGATCACTGTGGACGCAGGTGCGTGACTGAAGCTCTGTGGCCTGGAAGCAAGTTCATCGTAGTGTAAAAGAGTCTAAGACTGCAAGGCTAGACTAGACACAGACGAGTACAGAACAGTAACAGAACAATCACCTGAGGAGTTCACAGTGCAAATGTCAAAGAAATAACACCTTGGCAAAACACAGACTGATGCTTACCTGTAGTCACAAATAAGCCACAAAGGACAGGAATTCACCACGCCACAGCAATGCTAAATGTTCACATCAGCACTAACATAAGTAACAGGTTGAATGTTTTGAGGCTTTGGAGTCCAGTGACTTAACTAATTTGAACAGGGAGGAGGGAGGGTACAGGGAGGGAATGTGTGCGTGTGTGTGTCTACGCATTTGAGCAGTCAGGGAGCTGCGTCTAGGATCAACCACCTGACCAGCTACTCATGGTGTACGTGTGTGTCTGTGTGTGTGTGTGTGTGGCAATAAGCGACTATTGGTAGGACATTCTGTCCATTTTAGGATTTTGCCTTAATGTATATCAACAACTTGAAATGTGTAAAATATATCAGAATATTGTTTATCAAAACAGTGGGATGCTCTTTAAAAAACATCCTCATGAAGTTCGCAGAAACATTTTAAGCTCATCCACCTAATGTCACCTGACCCATGCCTTGTCCTGCAGGCTTAGGCTGACTTAGAGGTACAGTATGTGCTCTGTTTATGTTATGGCAGGTGGGAACTATACATTTATACATTAAACTGATGCCTAATACAGACCGTGCTCAAGCTTAAAGCTGTTGAACAAGAAATTGCTATGGTGCTTGTCAACAAAGTCCTACAGAAAAAAGGCTGAGGTTAGAATGGACGCATTGGGCAACAAATGTTCGTTAGCATGGCTCTAAATGCTCTGTCTGCATAAAAGACTATGATAAACAGTTAAGAGTGTGGGAATGCTGTTACATGTTCAGCAGATTGTGGACACTGTGAGCACTAAAACAAATAGACCAGCCAGGCCTATGTTTACAAAATTCTTATTAGAAACCTGCAGCTGGCAACAAGAGCGACTTTCACTGAAGGTTTGTACTGTAAGGTAACAAGGTAGGGTTACATTAAAAAAAAGAGTTTAACAAACTCCATGCTTATAAATGTTTTTGGTTTTTACGGGAAGATGTGGTGGATCTCTAATCTAAGACTGATTTTTAACGGTCCTTTTACCTGTAAGCCTGTGAGGACACTGCAAGGAACCAAGAGACAAATATGCAAATTTAGCTCAACAAAAGATGTAGTTAATGAAAATGTTGAATGAGGCTGTAACACTCACAGGCTTAAGGGCTTCTACAGATTTTCCATCACCCCTCTCTCTATTTTCATTACAGTTACCAGGTTCTGGATGTAATTTTGACACTAGGTTTGTAGTCCACGCCTGATACGGTGTTATCTTGCACACCTTATATTGCAGGACAAATCATATTGATAAACATATAGGCTGTAAATAATATTCAGCCATATAGAAAAAACATCATCCAAAGCGATTTTAGGGTAATTTAGCTTTTGTTTAATGACATTAGTGGCTGGGGAGGTCATTCTTGGATTTTAGGGCTCACTTCAGCATCAGCGTGGCTCATACGATGTACGATGCCATAATATTGTAGCTGTGTCTTCGGTGAACCTAAAGCAAAAGAAAATTTGAGGAACCTTGGACTGCATACTATCCACTTTGAACAAAAATTCCAAGCCAGGACATGACCGATGCAATCCTGTATTCATTGTGTTTGCTTTGTATCCCACTGTAAACCCAAAATAAGCAACAAAACCATTTGCAAATAATTACATATACAAAGCCCAGGTTTTCTGTCCACATACAGTAAGCCCACTTTAGATGTTTAGCAAGCAAAGCCATAACCAACCAGCAACTGCATTCAAGACGATGTGCGTATTTGAAAGACAAAGTTGACTGCATTGTGACACACAGAACAGATAAACTCAGGAGGTCCCATCTGTAAGGGTTTGCTGAGCCTCGATTCTCTTTCTCCAACAGTGCCCTGTATCTCAATCATACGACTGTACTCCTTGGGATGTAAATCTTTAATTTCTAACAGAAAGCCTGTGTTACAAACTTTTGGAAATGTGGGCATTTATTAAGACAGGGGACATCTAACAAAATAAACTATTGGTTGCATCATGGGATTGTAGAATCCAGCATTTTTGGGACTTGACCAACATTAGGGAGTAAAAATCAGGGTATCTCAGCCTCTGCAGCTTAAATTTTGACCACTGTAATCTGTCTCTTGTGAGTCGCCAAACTTTATAGACGTGCATTACTTCATTTGCCAAAGTATCCGCTTAACTGAGCCCCCGGTCCCATTTCATGCATGTTTAGTGAGACGTCCACAGTACTCAAAACATAATTAAGGTGTTGTGTTCAGAAGTATATGAGACCTGCATGATTCATCCACTTGACACATATGGAGGCACAGATTACATACATGGCACAAATCAATTTACATGATACCATTGAAGCTAATTGTGCTCTATCAGGCCAAACCTTCTCTAATCCTGAAGGCACAACATTTCTGTCCTCTTTATTTGACTGGGGGCTATCGAGAGAGAACAGTTTAACGCCAGGATGTTCCACGCTAAAAATTAACACTGGCCCCAACAATAAATTAAAGCCTGCTCACCCGTGCATCTGTAATTTAGTAGTTTTGGTTGTCGTCTTAATGTTTTGATTAGCTCTTCCATAACTGATAGGACAGGATGCATATTGACATTCTACCTGATATACGTATTTATTTTCTACCCCCTGCTCCCTTTAACCACTGAAAAACTAAGCTGACACTGTCTGAGGAGGAAAACACAAATGATTATAATTCAGATGTCTGTGTTGGGACCTCACCACGTGGGTGAACAAAGGAGAGGCCTACATGTAAAGACAAAAGCCTGAAACAATGAAACGGCGCCAAATCCCATCAGGCCTTGCACTTCACACCTTGGTGTGAAGTTTGGTTTAAATTCAAACACTGGTGTTTCATTGGATGAAACTCACGGGAACCCCAGGGAGTCCCCGTGACGCGGCCATGACGTCACCAGGAATATAATAACCGGCCCACACCTCTGCACAGAGCCNACACACACACACACACACACACACGGTTACATACACCACGTGTTTGTTATTGCTTTGGTTTTGTTAGTGTGCTACTTATAGTTGGCTGGATAATGGATATTTTATCGGTTCAAGTGTTATTGGTTGTTGATCAGTACTGCTATAATTAAATAAAATTCTGTTATACTTTTAAAGNTAGTAGTCTGTGATTATTTGTGCATAAATACTGTGATAGTGGCTGATTGTGATGGTCAGTGCTCGGATTCAACCCTTCTATGTCCATTCTTTAATGTAAAATAGTACTTAAATATTGACGTTTAAGGTGGACATTCCTTCATTTGAGACTAAGTTCACGTTTTGGTTATTGGTCCCTGGTTCCAGGGTGGTGCCCCGTTATAGTTATTAATTTTGTTAATAATTTTATCAATATTAATAATTTCTTTGACATTAATAATCATTTATTAGTAACCAAACCTGCTCCTTCACGTTCCCAACATCTGAATTATAATTCAGATGTCATGTGAACAAGCAGACGGCTTGTTCACATGACAAACTTGTCTGTGCACTTTGTGGGTGGTGAGAGGAAGCTTTGCAAACAAGTTTAATGACTTTCAATATTAGACATAGTGAGCTTGTTAACTCAGGGGAGCAATCCATTACCTTACCTAGGCCACACCAAAATAAAGCTGCATAAATTACAGTACATTTTGTCTATAGTTTTCAAAAACAGTTTGCAAAATTGAAATAATGTAATACATTAGACATTTAATTCAGCACAACGAGCTCATATAAGGTGACATTTATGACTGATCGGTGATTTAATGACTCATATGCACTATGTAGGCCACCATTTACATACTGTACACAACTTGTTGTACATGTCTGCGTATGATTTCTCATATTCTCAGTTTAAGCTATCAGTTATATAGATATTTTAGAGGATGGGAGTTGTGTTTAATTTTGCTTTCAAGATTCCTTAAACACAAACAAACATAATATCAAGGTCTGTATCCTTAACAAGTCTGTTAAATGTCAACCTAAAGCAGTTAATACATTTTAATATTGCAGTGAAACTGTAACTTGAATGGACTGGTTTATAAGGATGCCATGTGACTGTGTGGAATCAAATAAACACACATTTTATGAGACCATTTTTTGGCCACATTTCTGTACTAATGCTAAAATGTTAATGTGCATTTATGGCAGCTGTGCCAAACGAAGCGTGTAAAGGCTGTTGTTTTGCACGCTCAATGCTCTCACATCAGCACACTACTGTTACTTTATACCTCTAAGCTTAAAGGTATTCATGCACACTCTAAATTAAAGCTCTTCAGCGCTGATGTCTTTATACTGAGACATACTATGTTACAATACATGTATTGAATATTTATCAGGGGGGACAATAAGACTTAAATGTCACATTTGCATATGACCAAAAGCAGTGACTATAAATTACACATGATATCCGCCAATAAGGTGAGCGGAAGACGCAATTTAATGTCGAAAGCAGCCAGTCTTGCTTTAAGGCTCGTGAAGCCACGCTGTTAACGAGGCAGAGCAGCGATACCGCCCATCGGTTACCCGTCTGCTACACGGAGGGCTCGAGCACCGCACGTGGTGCGCATAATGCAACACCGAGCCAGCTCGCTACTCTTCCCCGTCATTGAAACGTGCCCACAAAACTGCACCGTTTAAACGATAAAACAGTTTAATCACCAGCATATAACAAGCGGCCAATATCCACACCGAGCCCCGGAAAGCTGCCCGAGATACAAGTTCAAAGCCAGCCAGCCCGTTCGTTTTGCTATATAGCCCCTTTCGGGCAGGCTAACGCTAACCTGAAAACGACGGCAACAATTCAACCAGCTAACGTTAGCTAGCAGACGACTCACAGGAAATTAGCTTACAGCCTACAAAGAGCAACGATAACATATGCTGCCTGGGATTCAGTAACAAATGTTCACCGCAGCGGTTAATAACGTCTACACGATGTGGCAAACGCTGCCCGGGTCCATGTTGTGGGAGTGAATGATAACAAATGGGTTTTTTATATAGTTACCTCACTCGAGTGCCGTGTGCATCTCCTCTCCGCTCGGTACCAAAAAAAAAGTCCCGGCTGGTTTACGTCAACGCACGAAAGGCCAGTCATTCAGCAACGCTTCTTACGAGCTTTCCGTAGAGTCCCGGGAGGGGCGGGCCGACAGTCTGCGCTATCTGCGCAGCGCACTGAAGAAAGCACTGACGTCTCTTTCCGCCAGATTGTATCTGGGCTGTCATATGACTATCTGAGGAAATGATGTCCAGGCAGCAGTGAGCAACGGCCACAGGGCTGTCATCAAATAAGTGCGCCATTAATTCATATCCTGTCTGTGTTTGGGAAACTATTACGGCTCATCGTCTGAGTACATTAAGATGAGGTCATAACCTCTGACACTGAACTTTGTCGTTTTTTCAAGAGGAGAAGACGATTATTTCTTAAAATATAGTTTAAAAATGTAAACCATTTCAGTGTAGTCTAATCTTCATTTACCACACACAGATGTCTCAATACTGCACCAAAAATTCACAGAAAAACACAAATAAGGGCATCACAAGGCTAATTTAAAGTGTGTTGAAACTACCAGTAAGTTTGAACCAAACATAATGAGCACAAAAAAAGACAAAAGAGAATAATCACTGCAATCCATCAGACAGGGAAAGAACAGAAGAGCTAAATGTGCATGTTGAAACCAGCTGAATCTGACTTTTTTGGTGTGCAGGTTCCTCTTTCATTTAGGCTTACCAGAGGTTTGAACTAACACACACTTAACAGCTTGTTTTGTAGCCCACAATTAGCACATTGAACAAGTGAGCCCACAATGTTTACTAGAATAAAATCTATTCAAAACCTGATAGAGTGGTTTGACTTTTTTGTTTTTAATGTCACATTAAACAACATTGACTGTTTTTAGACAAAACATAAACTTTCAATTAAACAATACAATAGATGGATTTAATATTTCTTGACCAGAATTGCAGTGAATGCTTTAAAACAGCCCTCAAACCAGATTTGCAGAAAATATCATTGATCATTTGAATTAATAAATAAATGTGAAATATACCTTTTTAGAGACTTCTTTTGGTGACTGGACAAAGGGGGGTAGGGTTGCGTTATGGGAATTAGGACCCATGACCTCAGTATTTTCATAATCCTAGCCACAGAGCCCTGGACATGGGGAAGTTAAAGCGCCATGATTACATGAAAATGAATCTAAAACTTTAAACATGCAAAAACATATGAAATGATGGAGGGAATTTCATTCCAAAAGTAGCAGCTTTCATTGATTAAATCTTTTGTTGTTCAAGCTGAGACGTGGCTTTTAAAATTGAGGAAATTTGGAATGAAACTATAAATGAAGCCCAAGCCCACAAAAAGTTGGTCTCAGTTGTTTCTGTTACTGCAATATTTATTCCTGTTATGGGTCGTGTAATTGTTGCAACATTTTGACCCCCACCGACATTCTTAGCATACATGATTTAAAACCTGAGGCAGCAATGAATCGGCTACCTCGACTCAACTCGAAAGGTTCCTGGCTGAAGACATTATTAATAATGATATATAATTAGAAATAATGAGAAAATGTATTAGTGATTTTGGGTGAGTATGTGTGTGTGAGAGCCAGAATGAAAACATGCATGACCAATTCAGGCTTAAAGCAAGACTATGTAACTGTTGCTGAACAGTGGCCACTATGGCCACAAGTGGAAATTACACCACAATGACACTGAATTTCACTTTGTTTCCCAAGATTCTCTGAAGTCAGAGACAGACAATATTATGTTCCAGTTTTCAGTGTGGAAGTGCATTCTTGACCTTAACTCAAGTTCTATTTACTAGCTTTATCTGGAGCTTTCGACCACATCTCAGGGTCTTTCTCAGCAGACGGACCCTGCCCAAATTACCTTTTCCCCTGAGCTTTTAACCACTGTGGAAAGAGATGTGGTTGAAAGCTCTGGGACATGACAAAATGACTCAGTAATGTCATTTATATAATGTCAAACTGCATATGTGATCAGCTGTCATTAACATAACTTTTTATGCCAGTATTGGAATGAATCGATATCTGTGTAACGGTCACTAAGTGCCTCAGGGTTTCACCACCTCTGTGCTGATTTTACCTTGGACCTCTCTGCTTGGCCTCGTGTTTATTTACACTGGACTTTATACAGTATTTCCAAGCAATCAATAATTCCATATGCAGTGCTCCAAGCAACCCATCAGGTCACTCTCAAACTTCATTTCTTACTATCTTATGTGGTATGGTACAGAAATGGACCACTGACCTTCACTGCCTGTGTGTAGGTGGCTGTGTGTGAGTGTGTGTGTGCAGGTGAGTGTGAGGCACTTGGACGCTCTGAGCGGACGCGCAGCTAATTTCTGTCGGCCTTGCACCAGCTGGGTCCACTTTCCAGCTCCTCCCCACCCCAGGTTTTTCCCCTCTCATGTCGGCTGTCTCTCCTGATCACAGAGAGATTAATATCAAGTGATTGGCAGCCGTGTTCTCACTTAGCACTCCAGTCATGGCGCCCCAGGGTCTCTGCCAGTCGTAAAGCAATGGTGGAAGTGCCATTGTGCCTTTCACTGTCATTTAGCCAGTACCCAGCCCCAGCAGAGAGAGGGTGGAAAGTGCCAACGGCCGCATTGAATTATGAGCTCGACTCAGCCCCGGCCATATATACAACCCCAGCACAGGGAGCCATTTCCTGCTGAAATGCCTCTTGCTGCAGATTACTGAGGTAATATTTCCTGCACTGCAACTAGAGTGGTTATGGTCCGCAGGCAATCTACCTGACGCAGCTTTTGCCTACGGAGCGACGACTGGCATGAAAGACGAGGCACTGGCTCGTGGTGGGATTGGCCTTTTTATCATGCAGTGGTTAAAAAGGTGAGGTGCTTTTTAATGAGGACAACAAGTATAACTTTTCACACCAGCCGGAGGCCATAAGGGCTCGAACAGCTATCATGTGCATAATTACAGACACAGGTGAAATAGTTCACTCGAGTCATATACCCTCTTATAAACCTATATTACCAGAGTCAAATTAAGGTCGTCCATCTTGAATGCGTCCTTTCACTTGATGGAAATAGGCATTGGGGATATGCAGTCTGGATCCAGTGTGTGTGTGTGTGTGTGTGTGTGTGTGTGTGTGTCTGTGTTCCTGGCTGACATTTTGCTGATACAGAGCAATATTGGCACCCCAGCAGACCCACTGGTGCTCCGACCTGGAGGGCAGCCAAAGACAGGCAGGGAGAGAGGGAGACTGAGAGAGAAAGAGAGAGACACGGCAAGTGACAAGTTTTAAATATCAGCTCATTAGCCACCTGTAAACCCATCTAATGAGCGCTCATGGATTTTTCATTCCCTTTTAATTGGGTAGAGGTTGGAGAAAGGCGAGTGCACTTGCTTGTTTCCCCTCAGGTTTGTTGTACTTGCCAAAGCTATAATGCACACGAAGACCACTCCAACAGCCAACCAACACCCACCCTCCCCAACTCACACATCCTGGATCGATGTAAGCAGAAAGATTGGGCCCAGCAAACTCCATTAGGCTTGCAGTCAGCCCATATGAATATCCACTGATGAAGTAGATTGACAGTATTAATATTCAACATGCACGGACGTGTCTCACATATACTATGGCTGGGATTTTCTTTTTTGTAATCACTTAAAAAATGACAACATTATCATGTTTTTTAAGAAAGAAAGTCTTACACATGAATTACATGAACGTTTTACAGGACACACATAGCAGGGAATTTCATATCCCAATTTACTCTATGTGTAATCAAGACTGTGAGCACCAGTTCAGTGAAATGGTGCATCTCATCTCATCTCATTTATTCATATTGTCTTTTGTATTTGCTTTCACCTGCTGCTGTAATGTGTCGGACGGACCAAAATGACGCTTGATTATTTTCCTCTAAAGAAATAAACATTTTGGCACTATTATCTTTTATGGCAAACCTTATTCATCCAAACAACTAGAATGATGGGAACGAATTAGACACAGGCCTGTTTGGTGCTATGCTAGGTGCACTCATCCTCTTCGCTCCCATGTCCCTTTAAAGATCACCTGATTGAACACCCCCTGATGTCCACACATTGAGGCACCATTGCTGTAGACAGCTGGGTTGGAAAAAATTTCCATCCTCTGTCCTACTTTGAATATAATTTATCAAGAAAACAATATCAATTTATTTGTTTAGCATATCAGATATATACTTAAGGTCTAAAGATTGAAATGTTGTTTTCTTAAAGCTGCATAAAAAGATTTTTTGGTCCAGTTATCACCATATAAAGTTGTTATGAGCAGCACGTTAGCAAAGAAAATGCCTATTAACACATCCAGCAACATTAGGATTTATTTGCAGTGGTGTTTATGGTGTTTATGAGCATATCTTTTAATCCCTAACAGACATGGATGTGTCTCATGTACAGCTAAAAGATGACAAGTGTCTCATTACTTACTGTTGATTTCTATCTGAACTTGCTTGAATGAGCCTTAAATCTGCACTGGTGAAACAAAAAGAGATAAAACTCTTGGCACCCTATCTCTTTTTTGACATAAACTACACGAGCAGGTACTGAAGGTATAGTATATGAAGTGTTATTGCTGAGGTGGTAGAGCTGCAGAGCTGGGTGATAATTCTCTGTGGGTTTTTCACAGTGAGCGACCCCTTTCACATTAAACATGTAGTTTGATTCATTGTTAATATAAAAAGCACTGATCAGTGTCCTGTCTCCTCTTCACACCAGAGGATGATCTGTGTTCACAATAGTCTCCACCTGTGTGTTTTATAACAAGATCATCTTTTTTTCCTGCTATTTGACCCGCTCTCTGTATTAATTATCCGTTAATTTCAGATATTATCTTAGCGTGGTTGATTGATAAACTGTTTCTTTAGGTTGTGTAGGTTCAATTTGTGTGTGTGTACATTTGTGAAGCTCTTCAATGACATTTCCAAATACAGAAACCTGTGAAGTTTAGGGTTTCATTCAGCTTTTTAATCCCTACCAGACATGAAGGTGTCTCATGTGCAGCAAAAAGAGTGACAAGTGACCTTCACTCATCACAAGTTTCATTGGCTTTAAAACCCCACCGGTGAAACGCTCCAACCCTCCATCTAAAGACAAAAAAAGAAAACACATGGTACCTCATCCCTTTTGATTACCATAAACTACATGTACAGGTACTGAAGGGATGGTGTATGAAGTGTAATATCACTGCTGCTTCACATGGAGTAAGAGCTGATTTCTGTACAAGATCAAGTGTTCACAATAAAAGAACATTATTCTTTCAAGCCAAATCCCGTCCTCGTCCACGCTCAGAGGAGTGCCTTTGATTCCTGACAGCCTTGACATTTTCTTAAATTCAGCCGCAGCTCCTCCTGTCAATAGCAGCTCTGTTGCTATTTCTCCCTCTCTGAGATCTTACAGGGAAGGAACGAAGCATATTCAAAGGCTCCCTGCAGAGAAACATCATTTCAAAGGTGCTCAAAATCGCATGTCTACATACCAGGGCCAATCAGAGTAAGATATATTTCATTTACTTTTAATGACGTGACAAAGATGAAGGGAAACATTTGACAACAGTATCTTCTATCTCTATTATGTTCTGTAAGAAGAGAATGTACTCTGTTCTTGCCATTTGTACTAGTTGTAGAACGTGCAAGTTTCACGGTTGTTACGCTGATATTATAAGTCAAAGGAGCGTTTTGATAGTCTGCTGCAATGTGATCATTAATTGCCCTGCTCTTAATATTTTTCTGCACTGTAAAATTCTTCATACAGTGAACCGTCTTATTCCCCACTCCACTGGAGCCTTAGCTGCTGTTGTAGTGAAGAGGTAAATCTGGTGCAGAACTGATGAAATGACCAACCTTATGTGAACTATTTTGGACCAGCTGATTGCTGGTTTGAGCTGCAGATGATCAGTTTTGATAGTAAATATAAGCGGGTCAACTGGCTACCAGCTGTTTCCAAATAACCTATAAATATTTTAGTTTACCTGTCCACTTTGATCAAAGGGGTTGATTCACCAAAATCATGGAAAAACATAGAGGGTAGAGGTTGGAGGAAATATGGATTTATAGTTGTGCACTAAGGGATTACGGGGTTATGGCTATACTGCAGGTTACACGCCTAGAGACTTGGAGATGGCACCAATTGTGATTGGTCAGGTTTGGTTGCCTGTGTTTTAAGTTTTAAGTTTCTGATGCTGGTGGAGATTGCTGATAGTGGAGACAGCATTAAAAAAAAGTTTAAGACTCAGTTATCTTCTGCTTTTCAGTGCGTAGCCCACTGTCGCTCAGATTAACAAAGTATTTGAAAGAACGTAAACACAGTTACTGTGCAGAATTAAAGCATGATGCGGCCTGAACATGTACAACACATACAGTCTGGTGAAATCCAGTGCTGAACAATAAAAAGAAAGATTGAATGAAGGATTTGATTTCTTTTAACCATGACCGCAATTGCCCCCTAACCATAACCAAATGGTTATTATTGTAACCATGATGACAATGGTCACTTAACCTTAACAAAGTAGTCATTTAACCCAAACCAAGATCTTTCCCCAACTCTAACCATGTTGTTTAGTGGCTAAACGTTCCCAAACTTTAAACATAATGTTGTCACATGGTTTTTAAATGGCGATGTCATCCTGTCGATACAGGTGTCAGATCAGAAAACGTTTATACTGTATGTGTCATGGACCAACAACGTATTTTGTTGTTTAATTTGGACTCGTTGCATGAACAGATGCATAAGATCAGAAACTTAAACTTCATCAGCTGATATCAGCTAACCACTTGTTCATTTCCACTAGAGCTCCAGCACAGTTAGCCCACAGAGAGTCTCTACACTCTACCTCCCCCGGCCTCTCACTCTTTCCATCTCTGGCACTTATTTTTTTGACACCTGCCTAGCCCTGGTTTCTTGGGAGATCACATAGAAAAATTTATGAGACCTGTCACTCACATGAAGCATTCGTTCTGGGTGTCATTCTCTATCCCCGATTCATTTGCTATATTTCTTTCATTCCTTCTGCTTTGTTTCGCTCTTGCTTTCTTTCTTTTTCCTTTCTCGTCCTTCCTCTTCATCTGCAGCATGCCCACAGACGAAAGACACACGTTCATTTCATGCAATGTACGCACATATATTTTCTCATGTCCTTGCATGTGATCAAACGCATACTGTAGTTTTGTATTATTGCTAACACAAAAACATTTTCATGTTAGGCTGAAGCCTTTCCCTTTCGTCTTTCATATCTTCCAGGTATGGCAGTCATCACAAGGAGGACAGATTGCAGCTCACACTCCATGACAAAAATAATAGCTGACATTTTTATTTCACTCGCATGGGAATTCTTCATTTTTATCATTTCTTTTCTCCTAGAAAAAAATCCTTTCTACACACAGTGCTGCTAATGCACAATCACCGCTACTCCACAGTCCTATATAGTTACCGATAGCCCGCAGTGCAGCACAGCAATACAAAAGGTGATTTGATATACACAGATTTTATTACACTACCCAATCATTATCATAATTTTACGAGTTTTCCGTCACATTTGTTATGGAAACTGTTCGTCTGATGGCTGTGCCGTGCCTCTACCCTGACATCCCAAATCCGTTTTGCCACGTGCTGTCATGATCCATCAGTTTAATTTGAAAGATCACAATCGTACTTAGCCACAAGCATTGATGCTGTTATTCAATAAGAAGGCCATGTTTCATTCTTCATCCGTCGTGGAACCAGCGAGAAAAAGCACGAGGGGAATGCATCTTCTCCTTTTCATCCTGAACACAGACGGTTAGCGCATGAGAGCCGCTGCTCAGAGATCTGTGGACATGGGGTCATGGGAGTGCCAATGATTTTTCTAAAGGTCAAAGATCAACTTCGTGAAACTTGTGCTTCTTCTAATGCATAAGAGAATAGGTTCAAAAAGGGCATGTGAGACGAGAAGAGAATTTTGCTGAGGTGGATGGACAATAATTAGCACCCTAGTAAATACATCCAAGAAATAATACAGGACACAAAAAATACACAGTTCTCTCATTGGAAAGCCTCCCACCACAACTGTACATCCACATATTCAGATTGTTTTAATAACAACCAACAGAGCAATTATTCTTCGCTTCAGACATGCTAATATTGTCATATTTATCCCTCGCCAATAAAACACACTTAATAAAAAACGATACCACTCTCATGTTAGCTTAGGTTAGCAAAAAGACTGGAAACAGAGGGAGCAGCTAGCATCTCTAAAGCTTGCTAATTAACGTATTTCTTGTTTATTTAATTTGTTTCCTGGTGTCTTGCTCTCAGTGACGACAAGACTCTGGGATTAAATCTTTTTGAAAAAAACAAGATATAACGTGTTACTTTGTGAGCTTTTAGAGGTGCTGGCAGGTGGATTTCGTTACCTTCGGACAGAGCCAGGCTAGCTGCTTCCCTGTGTTTCTAGTCTTTATGCTAAGCTATGCTAACCAGCTGCTGGCTATAGCTTTATATCATAGCATACAGACATGACAGTGGTGTTGATGTTCTCACCTTAACTCTCGGCAGGAAAACGAACAAGCATATTTCCCAAAAATGTTGAACTGTTGCCTTGAAGGTTTCCTGTGGAGTTTTTGACCTCTAGTAGCGCTATGGAGCCGTTTTACTATGCATGGCTTCCCGTTTCATTTTGCCTCATTTTCACTGCAAGGTACGGCTCGGCTCCACCCGACTGGACTCACTGGGTCACCGTTGTTTTTTGGTTTTCCACTGGCAAAAGTTGTGGACAGTACCTCGTACCTGGTACTTTTTTTGGTATCACCTCGGTCGAGGTTCCAAGCGAGCTGAGCCGATACTAAATGATGGAGTTAAAACGCTGCTGACCACTGATTGGTCAGAGAAAATCGCCGACGTCCTGCACAAACCCGCTATTTTTAAATAGCCAAGCTACCATCGATAGCGACCGCAATTGTTTTATTCACTCGACCCAGATTTAAACCATGCCGTGGTCAATTGATGAAGTGCAGACGTTCCTCTGTTTGTGTCGCGTTGAAGATGAGAATCCTGCCAATGTTGAGCAGATACTATCTGCATTGGGAAACCAAATCGAGAAAAATACCTGGTACCAAAAGTGAGTCGAGTCAAGACGAGCTGTACCATGCAGTGGAAATGAGGCTTTTGTCTCCTGCATGCTCATGAGGATGCACCTGGGTGCGCATGGCACACGGGTGACAGAATACACATTCCTGCCAATGGTGTCACATTATTAATATAGGTAGCATGCCATCCTGTTTTTGGCCACTATGAATGTCTGGGCTTCAGCAGGGAAATAAGATAAGATAAGATAAGATAAACCTTTATTGATCCCCAGTGGGGAAATTCGGTTGTTGAAAAGATCTCCACGGCATTTTCTTTGTACATCTTGAAGTGACTTGATTAAAATTATTGAGCAGGTTGCTCCTGTCATTAAACACTTGTCTGGATAGTGATGTCCACTGGTCTTTGTAAACCAAATAATCCATTTGTCTCCACCGACAGACAGTATTAGTTTAAACCTTGCAACCATTTAATTTAAGTTTATTTTCAGCCTTCATTAAGTCCTGGAGTTATTCTAATCTTCCTTCAGGAAATCAGTACATTTGATTCAAGGCTAAGCTAAACTCAGGACTATTCCACACCATGTCTGAGAAAGGCAATTTCCGTTAATCTGGTTTTAAAAGCCACTTTATTTTAGTGCTAGGCCTAATCCCTGTCCTGGAAATTGGCCCAAGAAATGAACAGAGGAAGCCAAAGAGAGTTCACATTGTAATTTGCATGCTGGCCCTGAGCAGCAGCTTAGTTGGCTTATGCCTCAGGCAGCCTGTGCCAGAGTACCATATCCTCCAGAGAAAGGCTGCTTCATCACAGTTGGGAAAGACAAAAAAAGAAAACAAGAACTTGTTTTAAAAGTCCTCGAGCATGGTTTGGAGTTTCCCCACAGTGTTTCATGATGTCCGATGACATTTAGATAGGAGGCAAAGGGCTCTCTGGTTGAGTTCATTAATAAAAGTCTAAAACACACAGTGAAGGCAGATAACTTGGAGTTATTCCTTCTAAAGGTCAAGTGGATCTCATGCAATTACTGAGTGATGGGGCAAATCTAGAATGTGCTGGAATTCATTGAGGAAAATAATGGAAAGATAAGACCTATCTTATACCCCGTGTGCTTGTAAAGTATAAACCGAGTCTTATATTGATTAGCTGGTTGAAAGGCATCTCTGCGGTTCATACTGAAGCTGGACAGGGTTCAAAACTAAAACTAAAACACCCACATCTCAGACAACAATTTCAACTTCATAGTCTTCTGTGGTGCATTTTGTGATATTTACAACTGTATATGGATTTTTTGTGAATAAGAGGCAAATGGTAAAGTGCTCTGGATGGAAGTGCTGCGTGAATGCAGTCCATTTCTTAAAAATCAGGCAATGTTGTTTTTAAGCTGACATTGCCAGTCACCACATACTGTACATGCAGACATATTGACGGACACACACACACACAGACAGACTATTACTGGGCCATTTATACCACATCAATGCAACTTGCCATTTAAAAGTTCAATATTAAGCGAAGTAGTTGACAGTCTTTATTTGTGCTCGGTCTCCCACTGGTTTCTTCATGATCTCCTCTGCAGATACGACTGACTGTGTTATGTGACCTATATGATTATTCTCTTGAGTTGTTTGTGAGAGAAGGAAGGAGACAGCGTGAAGGAAAATAGACCGATTTAGTATTAAGCTGTCCCTGGGTCAGAAGTACGCACTTCATCACAAGTGAACACCTAATTTATGATCTGTATCTATTTATGGGAAACCTTTTTTGTAATCTCTCACTTTTATCTCGTTGAATATATAAGTATCTGAATCTCTCACACTCAAGTCTGTCTCGGTCTCTGTCTGGCTCTCTTTCTTTGTCCCTCTCATTATCAGCTATCTGCCAAGAACAGTCTGACATCAGAGCACAGAGAACTTTTACCATCAACTGCATGTCGCACCATGGGACTCTACGTTATGCTGCAAATTGTGACACATCCAGTACAGATGTGACAATGAGACAGCGAGTCAGTGGTCCTGCCATAAAAGCAGATCTGTTACTAAATGAATGTGCTATTGTTTAAAAGGGAACCCTTCTTCATGACCTTCTTGGAAACAGTTCTTACTTTATCAACAGTGTGGAGCTCATACAGCATTAAGCTTGGCTTTTATTCAAGTAATAAAAAAAATGCAACTCCCGCTTGCCAAGTATGAATTCCTAATAAAAATCTGCTAACACTCTTTCTGACTTGCTCAGTATTCTTTGCTCTCCCTTTTCTTTTAAGCATTTGATGGAACAAAAGCATCTCTCTATATAATGTCAAGGTTGTGAATAAGGATGTATCGCTGGATACAGGGTGGTAATGAACTGTCGTCACCAACACTGTTACTGGCGCGCTGTCAGGTCCCATCACACTCTCCTTGTAGGAGCTTGTTGTGAGCATCACAAGTGTTTTTGCAGGCATTTGTAGGTTGTCCTGCCAGGCACAAGGATAGGGTGAAGGATATAAAACAAAATTATTACAATTATTTTCACTGATATAACTCTGAACCATTTATGGTTTAGTGTGGCAAAAGACAAATCAGCAACTTCAGTATTGCTTTCGTTTTCTTATCTGCCAAGAAAATTCTGGCATCAGAACATATAGCAACACTGTCGACTAAAAATGAAATTCATACACAACTAATCTGTATTAGCAAATATGTTTTTGAAGAAAATGCAACGTGATGCAATAACAAGGAAACGCTTATATTACATAAAACAAATTTCAAAACATTTGCTGTCAACGTACAGTATGTCAGTTTTCCCTGAAATATTCATTCCTCTCAAATAAAGCTTGATTAACATTTTTATGGTTATGTTTAAGCAACTCAGAGCACTTTGTTAAAGATAGGGAAAAATCATGTGGTTCAATATGAAAAAAAAATCAATGCTGAATTCTTTGGACTTTTTCAATATTTAACCAATATCAGATTCCTGTGGTTTCACACAACAATCCACGTAGAACTGCTCCCTACATAACATAACCACAGAACATAACCTAGACAGCAATTATGTGCCCTTTAAAACGTATTTAAACAAATAAGTTGTAAATGTGTTTTTTGTAGAAAACAGGTTTGCAGTCATCAGCACCGATGGACATCACCTGTCAAGTTGTTAGAATTCATCCTGATGGGGACGTGGATGTGTGCACCAGATTTCACGGCAATCCACGCGACAGTGGAGATATTTCAGTCTAGCCCAAAGTGGTGGAGCAACCACTGACATCCCCAGAGCCACACCGTTGAAGTGGCTAAAAACAGGACAAGGTGTGACATGGGTGTGGATGGAGACGTTAAAGTTGATGAAGGCACTTTTGAAGCTGACAAGTAAAAAGCAATTACTTCTCCTGTTGAGTAAAAGTAATGTTACTTTTTCAATGAGTAACGAGTAATTTTGCTCAACACTGGATATAGGTAACATCCCCTGAGCTCGCAGCTCTTTATTTATGTGGCAGAACATGAAACAAGTGGCTCGAGCTCCATAAATTCTAATTCCTGATAGAGATATACTCTATTTATTATGTATAAACACAGTTTGGCAAAGAATAGCTCCAGCATGTCTCTGGTGAATACAGCAAGGCAGAGAAGGCTTCTCTAACCCACAATATGTTTCAGCCCTTTGGGAGGTAACTGTCTTCTGTGCAGATTGTAAGTCATGGAACCATTTTGGGCCAGAATGAATAAGTAATGGCACACAGAGGAAAGCAAGAACAAGCTGGCTAAATATTTCATCCTTCCAGCCCTGTGCTGTGACCTAAAATTTGGACTGCAACAACAGACTAGTGGCAATTCTAAAACAGAATGAAAATGAATGAAATTGTTTCCACTAGAGTGGAAATTGTTCCCATTTTAGCGTGGTGGAGTTTGAGGCTGCGTAGAAGGTTATTAATGCGGCAAACATTAAAAAGCTCACTTTGAGTCTTGAATATGAGGCAAGCCTCTGTTTTTAAGGCTGCTCTGGGAACTGTTTCACCTGCGGTCATTGCTTCAGTGCAGTCAGCAGCAGGTGTTGAGGTTCCATTTAGCAGGGGACGCTTTTTTCACACTGCGGAGTAAAGTTGCAGAGCTAGAGTCACTAAATGCAATAAAGCGACCTGCTCAGTCTCTTTGTGTCTTTTTAAGAAGCATGCTGATTTACTAACTCTTCTTATTTGCCCCATATTAACATCAGACCTATTATATCTATGATCCAGTCAGACAGGTTCACTAAATCTAAATTAAACACAATTCAAGGCCCTTATTTAGCCACATATATTCAGTCGTTTGTCAAATGAGAGGACAGGCAAGAGTACATCTTTTAGCTCTTCCCTGCTGTAAAACAAAAACTGAACAAAATTTAAAAAAGCGTCTCAGGGTGGAAATAGGGGCAGATGTTTCACCTCGATGGTTCATATTTTGCACCACTGACACTTTAATTTGCCATCAGATCACCACACAGTTTGCAGCCATCGCGCATGCTTTGCTGTCTAGTTGATGCTTCAAAAAGCCGTCTTTCACAGAACAAACATCAATAACCTTCTCTGGTACACCCACGGGGTCTCCAACATCGTATTCATCCTGTTAACATGCATCAGGGCTGTATGACAGCCATGGTATGCTTTCACTGAAACCTATTCAAGTGCATGAGCTGTCATTATGGTCCTTGTCTATCAAAGTCTGTGGCAGAAAGTGGAGTTTGTGGACATTTTTAATGTTATTTTTGATGTCAGGGCACATTAAATCATTTTATTTGCAAAACCTGCAATGATAATGAAGTCTAATAGATGGGTTGGCTGACTCATAGATAGGGAGACTGATTGATAGATTTAGACTTAGCGTTATTCAGGCTGTGAGAAATGGCTGGGGAGATGAGGAAATGAAGGTTGAGAGATGACAACAAATAAGAGACAAGATGCTGAGCAAAGTACTGTAGGAATAATAAATTGCGGTGCTACGCAACGACAACCCATCTGTCAAAAAGACAATATTGGCTTCAAAAGGATTTTAAAAGGACTGAAAACAAGAAAAGATGAACGGTCATACAGTTGTCATCAGGTCTAGGTGCAGGAGCTGAGACATGTTTCATGTGCAGAGCAAAGGACGGAGCTCTACATGTTTAAGTTGACAAACTGACAGATGAGTCTTCAAACAGGACTGTGACGAGAAAATGATGACATACCCAGAGGAAAGAGGATTTTCAGCATTTTGAGCTTTGTTTTAAGTCCAATCAGCTTAAGTAAGCAATCACAGTCTTGTCATTAGCTCTGGAGTGAGGGGTATTTGTTAGCAGTCACTGATTGCTGTATTTATTCAGAAAAGAAATGAAACAAGGCAAATTATGGTAGTTTCAGTGAATGATAGCGAGAAAGAGAAATAAATCTTCCTAAGCTATTACCATTTCTTATTCAGACCAAACATAAAAGAGAGCAAAACAGAAACCAAAGTGAAACTCGCAAATTAGTGTGAAATTTGTGCCTGAAGTTGACATATCGCCAGTGTGTCACTGTTTGAAACTGCGTTGGAATCCGAGGATAATCCATTTAAACAAGATCAGCGAAAAGCAAAATCAGTCAAAATATTTAGAGAGCTGAAGCCCTGACGTCACGTCTGGGCCGGCATCTGCTCCACTAGCTTCTGTAACTCAATGCAATCTCTCATTCAGCGTTTCTTCCTTTGGTCTTTCTTTAAAAAGGAAACATGTTTCTGGAGTTTACTGTCCATATTTGAAGATGAATGAGTATCTGCTGCAGGACTTGCTATTTGAACATTACGTTAATGTTGGATTTGTTAGCAAACAAAAACACTCCAGCTCAACTACGTCACTACATCATTACTTGGTTTTGCCCTTAACGTTTAACTCGCAGTGCTTTAAGATTCAACCATGGACCAGTCTTATATATTGGAATATTTATGAGAGCCTTGTATTTACATTCATATCTACTACAGAATCATGAAAAGTGATGTAAAAGTTGTGATTTCGATTAAACTGAAATCTTCAGCTTTCATCAAGGGGCCAAATATTTTTGTTGGAGGGCCAGATTTGGGCCATGGACCACTATTTACCTAATACTGGTCTACGGCTTATGGGAAATGGCGTAATATTAAATAAACAACAATATTAGTTTTTTATTACCATCCTACCTAGACATATGGACTTAACCACACATGGTACAGTTGAGTAATTTGTATAATTACAAATGGGATTTTATTGGAGTCAGTGGGATTTTGAATCTGGTTTTCTTACTGTTGCAACAGAAGTTCCAGTCTCACTTCTGCTGTCTATAAACTTCGATACATCGTAAATCTAATTCTTTAACCTCCAAATCTTTTTCCCATTAATTCCTCCATCGTTATTAGAAGGGTTATTTATTAAAGATGAGGTCTCTTAATGGGTCCTGATTACTTTGGCCAAGTGCAGGAAAAGAGCAACAGTGACTTTGTGCAATAGTGACTCGAGACTTTTTGTTTTCAGCATCAGAGACCACCATGATGTTTATTCATGCCTCCTGCAGCGGGACTATTGTGTGCAGGTCGCCCCTCTGTCTGGCAAATATGAGACGCCTCAAAAATCGGCAGTGCAGGGGGAGGACTTGATTCACAACCCTCATTAATAGTCGAAAGCAGTGGCACCATCTAATTATGAAGCTCATCCATCAAGTGTAACAAGGGCTGTCATCGATATTTAGTTGGGCATAAAAGCCGGCACGCTCTGCTTTATATGCTAAGCGAGACGCCACAAAGAATTTGCAAGTTCCCAATCTTGACACTAATGGCTTTCCATAATTTGATGAATGATGTATTAAACCGAGGTGGGAACCTTGGAGAACTGGAGGAACGAGCTGGGAGATACAAACAAAAGTCACTGCCGGTAATTTACTTGAGAAACTCTTGACCTATGCGAAGCGAAGAGGGAGGGAAGGAGGCGGCGCACTGTCACCTCGCCGCCTCTGGTTGAGCTGAGCAGGGACTCTGGTGTTAACGTGTTTTTCTGTGGCGAGCTGTCATTGAATTGCAAAGGCCAGCTCTGTCTCTTGCTAATTAACACCTCTTAATTATAATGAGTTGACTGATCATTCATGCATATTAGTGGGAAGAGAGGAGAGGATGGCTAACAGTTGATGTTATCAGTTATTGCTCTTTGAACCACAACGCACAACAGTTATACAGCTGTGTCTGTAATGAGCATTATGAGCAAATACCCCTGACACAGTCTTCTCTGCAGACAAACTTGTAATAACCCTAATAATGATGATTATGACTTTTGTACACAACAAACAGGACGGATCATTCTGAATGATGGGATTGATCCCCTCAATAAAACATGGGTCGTTACTTGAAATAGCTGCTCTTTAACATTGTTTACAGCAACATGTTCGTTCATGTTTCGTTATTAAGAGAAACTGAGATTTGTGTTTGTTGCTGTGAGCTTTGTCCTCTTGGGTGGTGAGACAATATGCACCACCAAAACGTGCGCATTGAAATTCTTCCTCACAGGGCTGCAATTTTTTTCTCTAATGAAGCCATTATTTTGCCTGTATCAAATTTGGTAGTGTGAGGTTAATGGCTTCATTAGGCAACAAATGGCCATCCAGGGCCTGTGTAATGCACTTTGCCTGTCCTGTCTTGGCTATATTTCATCGTTTGCCATCTCCGAAAGTATTAAATTACGGGGAAACAGATTAGTCCAGGCTAACAACATGGAATGCTTTTATTGCAGAATGCGATTCAGTGCAACAATTTATAATAGCAACTGGGTCTATGCCGATGATTTAGCACCCTATGGGCAGGGTGCCAGCACTGATATGTGTTTGACGCCTGAGAGAGAGAGACAGATAGGCGCATACAGAAAAAAAATGAGAGTGTGAAAGAGAAAAAGACTCGTTGTCCTCCAGCCTGCTCTCTCTAAGGCACAAGTACTTGGTCAAAAGCTCTTGAACATAAAAACTTTTGAAAACAATTCTGGGGTAAAAAGAACTTGGATTCCTGAGCTGATCATTAAACCTGTCAGAATGTGTCCCTGAAGAAATCCCACAACTGAACAAACACTGATAGACTCTCCTGAACACTGTAGAAAGTGTTGATCCCTTGGAAGAATATGCTTACAACATCAATAAGGACTGCTCTTGACCATTTTTGACACAACATTTTCAAAGACATATTTAAAGCAGCAAACATTGATTTGTTATTAGCCACTTGAACAAGCTGTCAACACAATTTTAATATGAAGTTTTATCACTTTTTAAAACGTCATTATGGCTAACGAGCTAGCAATTGCCTATTTACACATCCAGCATACAGAGCAACATCATTAATTTCGTGTTTCTGTCCACCTGATGAATGTAAGTCCAATCTCTGTTTTGGTCTCCAACAACTCCTGGGGGAAATATCTGGCTCTTTAGCTGCTAAATGCTCCACTGCGTTCACCAGCTGGTCACTAAGTTTGTCTGTCTGCCTTTTGGTGCTAGGCAGGTAGCGTACAGTTATCAGTTACAGCTTTTTTGCTGAACATCTGAAAACGAGGTCGATGAGAGCAATGAACCAAACATTTGCACGCCATGAAACCAAAACAATGAGTTAAAAGATGCTAAAACTCTCCTCAAAGCTGAGGGGAACTGCAGAGTTGGGTGATATTTTTCTACCAATGACCACTACTACATTCCACACAGTCATTTGATCCATTGTTGACATAAAAATACAGATTAGTGCAGCTTTAAGGCTTTGGTATTGTCAGGGACCAAGCAGTGAGGCAACAAGGAAACAGGAGTTTTAGTTCAAAACTGAGTTTTTTATTTACCCAAAAAGAATACAAAACATTATAAACCAAGGATTTTACAACTAGGCCTATAAAAGAGGTTAAATCAACATAACTATACTCAAGATAACAA
>NTHP01000366.1:169125-193654 GCA_003416845.1 Oplegnathus fasciatus | reverse complement strand
AAAAAAAACAAGATAAAAAAAAAGAGTAGAAATAAAACATTCTCTTTCAGTAGACTTTGTGAAATATTTTGCAGCCAGAACAAAAACTGGGGCATAAGCAATACATCTATAGCCAGTATCTTCCAAACAAATTCAGTCAAGTCAGTGGAAGTCATTGTACATGTGTTAGAGTGAAGAGGGGACATATTAATCAGTGTTATAGGACAGGCAGCAAGACCTTGTGTTTAAAGACACCATTCTGTAAATGAACAGACACAGGTTTAATCCTCACATTTTGCACTTTCCATGACTGTCAGTGTGTTAATCAATAACTTGCTACAGAAGACTGTGAAGCAGTTGTTGGTCACTGATTATAAGCCGCTGCAGAGAAGTATATCAGATAATAATGCCCGAATGTTACTGCAAATATAACAATTACAGTATATTCAGCAGTTATACTGCTGCCTTTTCAGCACTGTACCCGTCATTAACACATAAGTCTGTGTTGATATTAACACTGTGGATTTTTTACTGTTGCCTTTGAGAAAATACTGTGCTGTTTAGCAGTTGACCTGGAATTAAGGGTAAAAAAAAAATCCAGATTCCAGATCATAACAAAAATGTAACGCCATGTTACTCTGGCCAAAAATGATCTGTTCAGCTAATGTCAGCTAAATTTGTCCATCACATTGTGACATGACTTCCTGGAGTCACGGTGACGACAAGACTCCAGGAGGTCAGCCGAGAAATAGTCCTGTATACGACCCCCCATAAAACCCCAAATTAACGTTTACACACAGTGCTGTTTTCCGTGATTCCCAGTCAACTGTCCGAAACCTTTAACAACCAACCTGCACTTGTTTATGGTGCTTTAAGTGTATTTGAATTTGATTTGTATTGTATTTTTTAAAGTCTGACAAGAATGTACAGTTCACCGTTCACTTGTGCTTTCACCGTGATATTTTTGGCCACAATTATCGTAGCAGGGAAATATGATATCAGCACATCCCTACTTTAGACAGAGCCAGGCTAGCTGTTTCCCGTCTTTACGCTAGCAGGCTAAGCTAAACGGCTGCTGGCTTGTAGCTTTCCAGACATACCATATGAGAGTGGCATCAATATTCTCATCTAACCCTCAGCAAGAAAGCGAATAAGCATATTTCCCGAAATGTGGAATTATCCCTTTAACAAGTAGACCGAAGCACAGTGCTGATTCTGCATCACGAGCATTTGAATTCGACCTGCAGATATTTGAGAGTCCTGCTCATTTCAAAAAGTGGCACAGTGGTGCCAAATAACTTCATGCCATGCAGGCTTAATAATTTAAAGACAATTCATGAAATTCTGTGGTTATTTTTATTATACTGCTGTATGATTGAAATATCCATAAAAATATAATCTTACTGTGCAACATTTCTTGTATTTTGCTAAACAAAATCTTCAATGTGATTTAGATGTTATGATGTGAGAACAGTTCTAGTTGATTAACCTCATGTCAGAGCACCCGTGAAACTATGTTTTTACCTAAGCCTCTGTTCTTTGGTCTCCTCATTATAAAACACTCTCTGCTGGCAACACTAACTACAGTGCTCGTCATGCACCAGGCTGAATCTAGGTTAACTCAAATCACAGAGATGAAAACCCACGTTTCCTTTAACAAACCTTACTCCCTTTATTAATGTACCTCCCAATTTACATAGGGATCATCGCTCATTAATCATAATGAAACACAAATATTCCCAACAGTTTCACATCTCTCTTAAGCAATTCATCCTCATTTGTTTTCTCCCACTTAATAAAGATACTAGGTGTTCAGCAGTAGGAGGTGTTTTGCATGGTGACATTTTTAAATACTTAGCTTAGAGAGCCTGTAAAGCTCCAAGGAGGATTTTCTCACCTTTCCAACCTTTTACTTTCTGAGGTAGAAAGTCAGGGTCTGCATGGCAACGAGAAGAGGCTTCAAAAGGGGGAGAAAATATGACAGAAAAAAAGAGAGATGCATCATTAGGATTTCCTTAGGCTGTCCTTGCTGCTAATTACATACAGTAAGAAACCTCTAAGGAGGATGAGGTGTTGCTTCATGTCAAAAACCTCGGTGGTCGTTTTTCTCTCTCCCTCTTTGTTGATGATGTGGATAATGAGCCACCTGTCTTACTGGAGTCCTGCAATATTTCACTCAGTATTTCATCTGCCGGAGCGCAGGGAATAAAATGCTCAGTGTGGTATGAAAGAACAAAAAGGAGTGGCAGATTCTTGGCTCGGTTGCTTAACCTGCACAGTGCACATTTTTATCTGTTTTTTACAAATTGTCTGCTTCCTATTGTTCTAATCTCCAGACTTTCTTTGGGACCAGTGAAGCTGAAATCTGTAAAGTTTTTCAGTAATGTATCATTATCATATCCGACTGCTTGGTGGAACTTTATCCGTAATGGTGACGTGACACATGCGTTACTCTCTCAACACTCTGCTATTGAGAAATGTTGATCAGGTTTTTCGGGTTAGTTGTGTGTTTCAGTGACACTCACGTTCGTGTGTTCATATTACTTGGTGGGTTAATGACATTTTCACTGCATAGCAACAACAAAGAGGAAAACAACTGAGCAAGTGTGTCTGAGGATGCTCCATCATCTTTTGCTGTTGCTAGGCTCAAGTAAGTACTTGGCTTCATGGCTCTTACGAACTGGCAGTAACAGTTGATATGTGCATGATTAGTTTACAGATACTAGTTAGTTTACAGAAGAGTCTACAGCAATGCTAGCAGCTCTGTGAGGCTGTACTTGAGCTAAATACAAACATCAGCATGCTAACAGGCTCACAATCATAATGTTAGCATGTTGATGTTTAGAGGGTACAATGTTGACCATGTTAACCATCTTAGTTTGGCGTGTTTGCATGCTAATTTTTGGTAATTAGCACAAAGTACAGCAGAGGCACAAATGTCAACCTCACAGTGGCACTAGAGGAAAGGTCAGTGGGTCATCAAAGTCATTAAGATTCATCCTCTGGTGATCAAGAATGTCTGTACAATATTTAATGGCAATCCATCACATAGTTGTTGAGATATTCAAAGTGGTGAACAGACTGATCGACCGACCGAACTGACAAAGTAGCATTGCCATCCCCAGGGGCGTAGGACTGGGGGGACAAAGGGGACAGAGTATAGAGGGCCCTCATGTGAGGAGGGTCCACAAAGATACTAGAATAAATAGCCGTGAATGCTGGGAGGGGCCCATAGAGAACGCCTATGTACAGGTTGCAGAATTTTGTGCTACGCCCCTGGCCATCCCTATAGAGCTATGCTGCGAAAAGCAATTTTATTATTTTGATTAATTATTGGATTACTCTGCAGTGGCATTATGTTTGTGAAAGTATACATAAAAGCAGTTTTACAATCTTGAAGTCGTAAATGTATTATTGTTGCAGATGATATTCAAACTGAAAGACCCAGGGCATGTATGTATAGTGCAGGTTTTAAAGTAAAGAAAAAGTTTCATATTTTTACAATTTACAAGACAATTTACTTACCAAACAGCCATTGTGCACACACATTTCTCTGCCTCCCCTCCACCCTCAGAGTGGCAGTGGGGATTGGGGAAGGAAAGCAGTGGCTCCTGCTATGCAAAATGCAAATGTGAACTTTGCAGAGAGACCAACTTTGATGCCCAGGTCTCCTTGGTTAGCTGAGAAAGAACAAAAGGACCAGTTGATGTGCCTCCATGTCTGACGAGGGGCCTATTTGTGGTTTCAGTGGGTGGTTAACAAAAGTGCTGTGGCGACTGTACCAGCAGATAACACAAAGGTGGTCATGCTAACTCTGTGGGTCACTGCATAGCACTTTGAATGAGGTGGTGCATGCTCAAGTGGGGGACTTCTCTGAATTTCTTTCAAGACTGAAATGTGGATACTTTTTATCCCTAAAAGCCAAAGCAGCGTCTGGAGATAACAGTGTGGTTGAGTTGGCCAGGCAGTTCAAACCCATAGACTGCAGAAGTGTTTCTAAGTGGACAACTTATCTTCTATGAATTATGTTCAAATGCATTTATTTTACAGTTGTGAACATGTTGATAGAAATATGCATAGAAGCATCTCAAAATATTCTCTTATTTATTCCTTATTAGCTCCTTAACGCAACCATGATCGCTATTTTTATAATGACAGTGTATCAAATGACAATGTGAACAAGGTATCTCCCTCAGGAGTTGCTAGAGACCAAAAATAGAGCTCAAAGGGAGTGAATATTGAACTTTCATGAATGGGTGTCCAGAAACAAGCCTCCAAATGAATGATAATGGTGCTCCATAACTGCTGCATGTGTTGGCTGGATTTGTAACTGTTTGCTAACAAGTTCCCCATATACGGTGATGATATGTCAAGAAGTGGCCAAAAAATCAGCTATTGCAGGAGTAATGGGATAATGATCACCATCAGTGGCATGCATTAGCGTTTGCTAGTGTCTTTATTATACTACCACTTGGGGGTGCCAAATAAGGGACTTTTCAATTTGTACATATCATGGTTTCAAACGAGGGGTGTAAGGAGCAAAACAACCTGCATGCAAGATCTGCTACTGGGGCTTTTGGCAACCCATACTGGTAGTATTTTTTGAAGCATTTTTGAGGTCCGTCACTCATTCGTCTCACAGAACAGACATGTTTTATCAAATGTAACAATCCTCACAGACTCTAAGAGCGTTCTTTTACACTCCAAGTCCATTTTTTTTCTCTGTTGCGTGCGTAGGGAAGCGTTATCTCTGTAGGCAGCTGTTCAAATCTCACAATTCTCCAGCTGTCTTTGTGTTGTGAACTCATATCTATCATGACTGATCGAGGCCCCCAGTTTCACTATGAGCCTTCTGGTTTCAAGATAGCCGTTTAGATCCACAGGAAGAAAATAAATGAGAAGCCCACCTGAAAGCTTTTTTTGTCGAGTACATTTTCTGACATTCTTCTACTCAGGCTGGTGAAGGCTGGTTTGAAAAAGAAGTTTGTCTGGCTGCCCCTCAGGCGCTGTGCTGCTGACAGAACAGTTGCTTCTCAGGACTGTTACGGAGGTCGGAGTCGGTATGGATCGAATGGATGCTTCACTTGTGCTTTCACTGACTTAGCATCTAATATGAACTCCCAGTCAGTCTTGTTTTCTGGTTGTCTATATTGGAAAAAAAAATGATTGCACAATTGACCAGCTTTGTTAAACAACAGGAGGTAACAAAGTTTAATGGAAATATCAACAGACATGGTGTTTAAAAATGTCAGACATAGCAGCTTATGTAATGTATCGTATCACAAAGTGCTCAATTCCAATTGACTGCTCAGATATATTAATTTTGTTGCTTGAGTGCTTCCTATTCAAGTATCCAGCTTCTCTTAAGCCTGGGGAAATGTTTTACTTCTGATAGTTATGACCCAGTTATGCCTAATGGGGTCGAGAGCGTTGTTTATTTATATCCCAAAATGCCATATAGTTAATCAGTTGAGCCAGACTGTTTGATACAAAACCCCACATCTTTATTTTGGAACAATATAATAGGACAAGGACAGCAATGTTCAGGGAATTGTGAGAAAATTGGGAGAAAACAGAAAACATATGTGTTTTTTGTGCTTGCCCCTCCCTCATTACCACCACTGGGGTGTCCTTGAGCCTGACTCATAACCCCCAACCGCCCTGGTGGAGGTTCTCAGCAGGTGATAGATCAGACTGTGGTTGTACTGAGCAGCTCGCAGGTGTGAATGTGTGTTACTGTAAAACAGGGTGTTTATGAAAAAGAAAGCCTTGCTCTCCTCTGGTTAAATAAAGGTTAAAAAATAGATTTCAACACCTGCTGTTTCTTTTAGAAGGTGCTTTGTGTAACTGACCTGGATGCGAAGCAGATTCATTAGGTGGAGTTCATTGTCATTGATTGTCACAGCTGTGTAGTGAAAGATGGGTCAATAACCGGCATTGCACGCTGTCATGTTTATTGCCTTGTTTAATAATCCATCTTCATCTTGTGAGAACAGACTGTATTGTGCATTTGCATGATGAAACAATGGGGCACATTTAGGGTGTCAGCTGCTTCTTCTCCTAAATGATGGTAATGTGATCATGAGCAGTGATGCAATGCATGTTATTAAACAATAGCTCATTGGATGGACTACACGTGTCACAAACGGTATGGGTGTTAGAATGTGGTGGTGAGCAACGACATTGATTTTCAAACACAAAAAGTCATTTTGGAAGTTTGGTTCCAGTCTCATCAGCCCACCTTGTCTGTTGGGTGTGTACCAGTAGCAGAACAGTACAAGGCATGGTCCCATTTTTTTCAAGGGAGGAAAACACTTTTTCTCTGTTCGCTGCTACATTTTCAATTTGGAGCACTTGATGCTGGCTAAATATTGACCTGATTCATCGTTATTCCTGAATGATATGAGTTTATTTGGGGTCAATGGGGAAATCAGACTGGCGATTTAAACCATCCAAGTCAATTTAAAACATGCAGTAGCACATTGCCTTTGATAGGAATGTTTAAAAAATCAACTCACAGTTCGACATCCCCAGCTCGCTTCAGGTTGGAGACTTTTATTGCATGTCACCCCCTCCACCTTCCTCCACCACAGACAAACAAACAAACAAAAAAATACCTCTGATTGATATTTGTGATTGTGGCCCTGAGTTCAAGAATTATGGATCTTCTCTAGTGAAGTCTAATCAGTCTATTTCAATCTAATCTAATTAATTATTGTTTTTTCCTGATCTTAATGAAATAATTAGTGTGCAAAAAAACAAACAATTATTGCCATCATCATTATAATAATTATGACTGAACAGTTATTTTTCATCCTTTTTTGTCTTTTGTCACAATTTGTTATCTAGTGCAGTGCCCGTTCAAAATGTGCCTGTTCAGATTGCTTGGCCTCCAGTATTGGTGCTTGCAGCTTTCTGAAGAACCGCTCATTTAAACAACTTCACACTCGCCACTGCGCTTCCTTGGGTCCTCGGCAATACACCCGCCAAGTGTGAAGTCGATCGGATGAACGGTTGTCGAGATAATCGAAGGACAGACGGACAGACGGACAGACTGGTGCCTTATTTGCTAAATCATGTTATATCTGAGTAAAGTCTCAAAGCTGAGGCACACCTGTCTGTATCTGCCGTTGTCACAACACACTTTTTGCACAATTGTCAAAAGCAATGTTGCTAATAACATCAACAACATCAACTCTATTCTACGACAGTGTGACGGTGAACCAGCATGCACTATACCAGGACCCTGAAACTTTCCTACTGTGACAAGTCAAAATGTCTTCTGTGAAAAACATCTGTTGTCAACAAAAATAATTGCAAGCATGCAGCAGTATTCATTTAATTGTTTTGGCAATTTACAATTACAGTGGCAGCCTAAAGTTGTGGATTTTTTCTATTAACTATTATTTGTAATTAGTGCGAGGGTTAACACAAAATAATAGAATACTTACTGTCAGAAGAAAGGAGAGTTCAGGGCAAAACATGATTATTTATACACATAAGGACCCCTTCGTGACCATCTGGACTAAAATATCACATGTAGCATACAATATGAAGTATACTTCATCAGTATACTAAGTATGAAAACTACATGCTTGAATTTTGAGTTTTGTGTTGACTGACACTGTAATCCCACAATGCATTTCAAGTAATGCAGAGGAAACTGTAGAAAGTGGAGACACAGCTCGTTGTTACAACAACAAAAGATAACAGCTTTATTGTATATAAACTCCCAAAGCAGTATGAGGATTATTGTTTAGTGTGTTTCGTGTATGCTTTAGAGTATTCTTATGTAGTATGGGAATGGAACACGGCCTTTGTTCCCATCTCTCAAAATCTCTGTCAAAGTGAGTCATTTCAAGACTTGGCTAGCTGAGCTTGTTAGATATCTGCACCTTTGTGATCGATCAAACAGCCTTTAAATCATCCCTTTCCCTCAGCTGCCTCAGCCACTCTTTCACTGGAGCCATTGTTTTTTGTTCTTCTTTGAGTTTTTGTCACTGCCATTTTTGGCTCCCCCAAGGTTACTGCTGCGTTTTCAATCTCAGTGTACCCCCACTGGTATGCTGTGTAAAAATACAAACAATAGAAAGCATAGCATAGCATTCAATGTGTTCAACTGTGTTTCTGTTTTGCACACACAACTGACTTTGTTTTGAGTATAAAGCTGCCTTTAAGCCACAGTGCCCAAAAGATACACTGTAATAGTGTCTCTGGAGTGCTCTGGACTTGGTACAAAAGTTAAATTTAGAGACAGGACATAAAGAGAGAGATACTTTACACTTACATTACATTCATTTAACAGATGCTTTTGTCCAAAGTGAGTCATAATAAGTGCCTTTTACAGTACCTCTGTTGGAAGAGATAGATGTCATCAAAAATTGTAAGTGCTACTAAAGTGTGTGTTCAGGGCTGCAGGAAATGAGACATTAGTAAGTGCTAGAATGGTGTGTCTAAGTGTAGTCTGAAAATGGGGGGTGGGGGATAAGCAGTGACTCTGCTATTGTTGACTTCACCGGGGAGCTCATTTCACCACTGTGCAGTCAGAATGGAGAAGAACCTTTGCAGAGATAAGTGACCACAGGGTGACCGTTTGTCTGGAGGCAGAGGAGCGCAATGCTTGGCTAACGGGGGTTTGAATGTGGTTTAGAGGAAGAAGTAGTTCCTTTCACCACCCTGTAGGCCAGACAGGCAGCAGCATTTTGCACTAGCTGCAGAGGTCTGGTGGTCAGATGCAGGGGCTCCTGCAAGGAGAGCGAGGCCCACAGGCAGGAGACAGCAAGCCCGGATGAGCACCTGGACTGCCTCCCTAGTGAGAAAAACATGGTTCCTCCTGATGTTTTATGGGAAAAACCTATACAGGAGCGGGCTACTGCTGCAATTTCTGGCAGGAACAACATCACCTTAGCATTGTTAATGGTGTTGGACATCATCTCGATATGGCCATTTCTTCCCCTGAAGGAACACAAGCTCAGTCCTGTCCAGGTCGAGTTTTAGGTGAAGCTAAAGATAGAGCAGTGTGAAATTGCATTAGTTGATCGGCATCGGCTGCTTCATTCATGCCTCACAATCACTGGCTAATTCATCAGCTGTTTGGCTGCCAGCTGACAATACAGTGGTGGAAGAAGTACTCAGATCTTTTACTAAAGCAAATAGCAATATGTCAGTGTAGAAATACTCTACACTAAGACCTGCATTCATTCCTGCATTTACTTAAGTAAAAGTACAAAAGTTCAAAAAGAAGAAAGGTCCAAGACAAAGGTCTTCTGGCAAAAAATTAAAAAGCCTTTATTCAAATGGCTATTTCATTGTGAAATTCTAAAAACATAAACAATGTTGGTACATGTTAAGTTAGAGCTGGGTTACAACCCACGAGTGGCGGCACAAACCTTCTTCGTGCAGATGCTGTTTGCTCAACCTCCTCCATACGTGTTGAGCTTTTGGTATCATCGATTTAACTCAGCTCTAATGTTCAGGAATGTGTTATTAAAGAGGGCTCAGTCATCCCACGAGAACTTTTGATGCTGCTCAATTTCTTTGAGAGTTCCCTAAAACGGCAGAGCCTTTTTATAACCGTGCAACCGTTTCCTATAAATGTTGTCTGATGTGTCTCTGACTGAGGGCTTTCATGGATACACCTGAAGAAACTGTTCACATCGCTGTGATTAAGTTAACTGTGGAAATAGAAGTCATCTGATTACTGAGACATGCTAATTTTCCTCCCAGTCCAAATACATTCTCACCTACAAGAAATGTAGAGTTTCTAATTAACTTGATCTGAAAGACTGTGGGAGCAGCACACAGAGGAATGAATCCCAGGCAGGAAAGGGAGAATGTGCAAACTACTCGCGGAAAGACCCGCCTGGATCAAACACAGGACCTTCTTGCTGTAATTGTAACTCACAAAATAGAAGCAGATAATTCAATCATACAGTCATGCATACTTAACAGTAGTTTAAATTGAAATTTAAAAAGTTGTAATGTCTAGTTTAACAGGATACTCTGAGATTCAAATATAAATACAGTGGAAACCGCTTATAGTGATCACGGTTACAGTGATCAACCGCATATGTGGATTAAAGAGCTTGGGACAGAATCATTCCTATACAAATGCTGTTTAAATAATTTGCTTTTAGTGTTCATTTTGGGTCTTTTCATACATGACAACATATGGAAAACATTTTTAAAACTACGGTAATTCTATTTTTTTTACTTCACTCCCACGATACTTTGCCTCCCAGTAACCCGTCTGCTTCCAGCTGACTACTTGAGGCTGGTGCGGCGTGCACATTGAAATCATGACGGGAAAAAGAAAGCCATTTTTTCTCAATGAAAAAAGTCGTCTCCTCGAAGCTGATGACAAACTGCCAAAAACGAGCCAACGAGATGCAGCAGCGAAACTTGGTGTTCCTCAGGCGAGCTTGTGTAGTCGACTCAAACAACGAGAAACAGTCAACTGCTAGTGATGGAGACAGAAAACGAACGCGCACCGGTGTTACCTTTCCAGCTTCGGTCCCCTGAACCGTAGTAGGGAGACCTCTGGTTTCTTCAGGCTAATTCATTTTATTTACAATTTTAACCTGTAAGTCAAACGCTTCAGTATGTAGAGGATGTGAGTATACCTTCATGCAGATTTGAGAATAGAGTTTACTGTACAAGAAATGATTCTTTGTTTTTCTGGTAAATTTAATGAAACATCCACTGTATAAATGAGTACCTTCATTCATAAAGTCAACAGGGTTCCTAACTTGGCTTTTTAATTTGAAATATTTTACTTTTATGGAAACATTCAGCACTAGCACAAGCTGTAAATTGCAAAACCACTTTTGAACTTCTGCTTTATGCTGTTTTGGCTGAGGGTAGTTTGAATATGTGAAGTGGCTGTGTAAGGATTCAACTGCTTTTGAGGGTCCCTTTTCATCTGCTCTTATATTGTTCTCAGCCACAGCGAAATGTTTTCAAGAGCAGGAGTCTTGTCCTTGAGCGTTTTGTAATATCCACTGCAATTTTGGTTTGCGGTTGAATGAAAGGCACCTGTGTCCTGCTTTTGAAGGAATGTGGATATTATCACAACACGTTAGAGAAAGAAATGTCTCTTCACATTGCCTCGGAGAATCCAGTGCATTTTTTGCTTTTATCCCCGGCGAAGTTTGTTGCATTCTGCCTCATTTCTTCCCCTATGTGAAATCAAGATTTGTTTGTTTGCTTACTGCTGTTCAAACCATTTGAAAGGAGTCATGAGACTGAATGCTGCGCAGTATGAAGTCGTGAAACTAATTAAGCAGAGTAGTACAATAGCCCGTATCAATCAAATACATTTCAAAACCAGTGGAAAGTTGGACTGATCAGAGTAAAAAAGTAAAACGATTTTTCTCTCTCTTCTTTTCTTCTCTATTAGTCATCTCTGTATGGGGCAGCGTCCCATGAGGAGGCAAAATCATTACCTCGCTCTTTGAGGCTCCCACCTCCTCTCTTTGTGCTGCACACATAATGTTTGACGCTACCTTCCCATGCTTTGGACCCTATGCTCGCATATGCACTGTAAGTAAAAGAATGGTGAAGTCATACTGCCTTGTGCCCCCTGCCTATTCTGAAAGCCCCCCCACTGTGCACTCAATCTCCCATTCATCTTTCTCAGATCAAACAATAGCATAACTTTTTCATGGTGATGCCATAGAAGGAGAAGAGAAAGCAAAGCCATGGTTGGGTTACAAACGATGTGTGTGTGTGTGTGTGTGTGTGTGTGTGAGAGAGAGAGAGAGAGAGGAAAAGAAACAGAGAGAGCAAGAAAGAGAAAGAGAGACATATGATTGATTGCACGAGTATTACAGAGTATGTGTGCAATGCCACCCTCTGTGGTTTTGATGTGCTTCGAGTTGGAAGTGGATCCTATGTGCCTCCTGGAGCTAACAGGCATATTTGCCTATTGTTGCACCAATGAGAGAGTGAAGGAGTGATGAGAGACACGGAGAAACAAGAGAGCGTCTGAATGACACAGACAAAGGCACAGACAGACAGCAAGAATGACTGTGTCTCTGGAGCGAAATTCTTTTTGTTGTTCAAGCGCTCTGATTGTCAGTCGATGGCAGGAGGCGAAAACTAAGATGTCACCGTGTACGTCGCTGCAACACGTGCAATTAAAGTGATTTGTGTGTCTGTCAGCAAACATCTTCACCGTGCAGGTCTTTAGTCATCAGTGTGCAGGATATTTATGTTGCTACACGCACATAATGTACAATAATATTGAGTGTGCTTTGTACATGCGATCCATCCATGCCTTCACGGCTCTTCAGCCTGCGTGACATTCCTGATGTTGCAATGATGAACGAATTCTCCCACTGTGACATCAATGCTGCCATACCACAACAACACGTTGCAACAACATGTTACAGTGAGAACTGTAATTGCTGTAAATCATCAGGTTTGTGACAGTGTGCACCACCACCATGAAGCTTCTGTTTACTGCAGACAGACATGTACGTGTGTGCAAAGAGACGTGCGCAAGCACGCGCAATACTTAAAGAATGCATCATTGTCATTGCAGCATTTGTCGTTATTTATTCATGTATCCTCTGGTGTACATGTACACCTAATAAAGTAAGTTGAACGAAGAAAGCAGGATAAATAATAACAGCACATGTGTGATACAGATACATAGCAACCATCCAAGTCTGTAAAGGGCAAAGCACCAAGCAACTGATGCCAAACTTACTCCTGTTGTTATGTTGTCAGAAGCAGGATTATTAGTAGGATTATTTTACTTTTTAAAATTGACATTATACAGTGGATGGTAGCAGAGGAGTGGAAATGGGTCTCTCCTCTCCCCCTCCTCTCTTCTCCCCTCTCCTCTCTCTCCTCTCCTCTCCTCTCCTCTCCACTCCTCTCCTGCAGAGGGTGCCGTGGTTCTGTTCATCTTGTCGTCATTGCCTCTGTCAGTTGCACAGACACTACTGTGGCTCAGTGAAACACAATGCACTGCTGTGGCTCAAATGATGCAATGCACTCTTGTTACATAAAAGTATTTTATGTTTTAGAAAAACAACAATCATGCAATTTTGAAAATTATACAGTATGTAACAGGCTTTAGGGCACAAAGTGCACAACACTGAACACCGAAGAACAAACATATAATTTGTATATGAAATGAAATGTAGTTGGAAGCTGGTATAAGGACATTTGTTTTTTCTTATTGATGTATCTCTTAACAATTATAACTTCTCCCATGAAGTAACTGGTGTATACACAGTTACAGCTGTAATTATATTTAATGATATGTGATTACATGCACAAATTTATATTTATTTTAATATTTATATTACACACCATTTAGTAACTGTTTACACAGGTATGTGAAACAGCAGCTTCACAAAAATTCTTAACTCAAGGTTAACAGAGTTTTCTGAGGCTTTTAGCCACACATCGTGGCTTCATCAGCAGCTGGAGTTTGCTCTGTTGGCATAGAGAGTGAGGAAGAAATATTTATAAACAAATACCTCATTACAGTTTTTCTTGATCACTTACTGGGCCTGTTAACTAAACATCCCAAACAATGACGTCATCTACCAAAAGACAAACCCATTTCCCCAAACTATAAACACTATTCTCCTGTTTTCACACATGATTCAGATTTGTTGAACTTTTCGTGAAAAACTCGACACACAAACCCCTTCACTGGCTGCAGCACGTGCTCATTTAGAAACCACACACAATATCATTAACTCAAGTCATCACAGCTGGAACCCAATAAACACACAATGCCCCAGGTGGAAACACTAGAAGTCAAAATTGTTCACACACCAATCAGAATAAAAAGGGCCATCAGTTCACTTGTTTTGGAACAATGGATCCACAAAGACCTGAAGGTAGAAGAAGAGGACACAGGAGAGGAGTTGGAAGAGGAGGAGGAAGGGCAAGGAGACAAATAGTTTCTGATTTTCTGAGTTTCTGAGATTTGTGCAACTGTAGTTGACCATGTCTTTGTCCATGGGATGTGAGGGAAGCTGGGCAAAAAGTGCAGCTGAATCTGAGCCGCTTCACAGTAGCCTCTTTTTTTTCTTCATTGGTTTATTGGTAAATACATTGAAATTATTTCACTGTATTCTATGTTCCTTATCAGTTGCATGTTTCTACAGTTCATTTACTTTTTCACTCAATTTCAGTTTTTTTTAACTACAGTACGTTGAGTTTTGAAATTTTATACATGTGTCTTTATATTGTGTTCATGTAAAGGGTTGTTGACAAAGGTTGTTCTGGGAGAAAACCACAAGCGCCATTGTTCGTTGCGGTAACCAGTGTGAAATGGCTATTTTGTAGTGTGTGTGCATTTGATGGCTTTTGTGTGATGTCTGAAGGCAAAGTCTGGTTTAGATGTAAGATTACATGGTTTTGAGTGGAGAGTTTGGTTTTGACATTGAAGTTTGAAGTTTGTGAAGATGAGCGTGCAGTTCTGCATTTGTGTTTAGAGTTTTGGGAAATGGAGCATAATTTCAGGAAATGTGTCTTAGCAATGGAGAGAAATTGCTAATAAATGTAACACAATAGTTACTTAATAAGTAGAAAATAGTTGAAACAACAAGTATTAATAAATAAAGACTTTAGATTTCATCATATTCACATAAAATATGGAGATATTTTTGTTTATAATTACAACTATGTTATACTGTAAATCATTCATTATCTGTTTATAGTATAATAATAATAATAGTAATATAGCCAATGACAAAATCATTAGTAACTTTAGTAAGTATGATATTATTCACTTACAACTACATTATAGGTTATTACAGTGTGTTATAAACATTTATTAATAATGCTTATAAATCATTAATAGGGCAATATTTAAGCAATGAACAGTGGAACTGTTCTGTGCATCTAATTGTCTCTATTTCAACTATCAACATGGAAAAAACACATTTAATAAGATTCTCACGCAATGTACTACCGTCAAAATGAGGTGACGTACGTCTGTGATGTTGATATATAGGTGTTAAATAAAAAGTCATACGTCTATGTGTATGTATGTTGAACCGAAGCTACAGTACAGTGGTAGGAAATTATTTTCCCCATGTACAGCATGTGAAGTCTTTTCATTCACTGCACCATGGGGTCCACTGTTAGGTATGAAATACTACACAGCATGCACAAATACCACTCAGAGAAGCTGTTGGACTGTTATTATATTTGATATTTAAAGTGATTGTGACACTTCCATTCTAGAAGCTCCATATTACAGTAGTACGGATATAGTGTTTCTTTCCGGAGAGGAAATGTTTGGGAAATGGTAATTATGTTGTATCTTAAAGTATCCAACCAGGAGGGAAATAACCAGGCACAAGTGAGACATGAGGTTTGTATTATTTTGCTGCATTCCTACTTATGGAAATCAATAGCTGCTGTAGCCCCCACAGTACAAATGAAGGATAGATGAGGATAGATGCAGGTGGGGAGATTTATCATGGCTTCTATTGTGGATGTGCTCTTCACAAAAGGAAGAGAATCCAGCATTGTGATACCTATTTAGATATTCCTCTGTGTGTGTGTGTCTCACAAAAGACATTTGATTGTGTATTCAAAGGTTAACAGTGATATTGTGAAGGTAACAAAAAAACAGACTGCATAATTGGATGTGTTTTACAGTCCTGTCAATACAATATAATATAGCACAACCCAAGGTCACCATAAAGGAGACACTCTGCAGCTCAGATCTCACCTCAGTGTCAGAAAATACTCAATCAAGAAATTAACAAGCCGAGAGCTGGAAGACACCTCAGCTGATGTGTGAAAAAGACTATATAATATATGGGAGCAGAAGATGGTGTTTAAGCCAAAGGTTTTTTTTATGAACTGGTTGTACATTGTAATGCAATCAGTCTTTACATAGTCGAAGCATTATACTGACATACAGTACAGAGAACATGCGTCCTCAGAGGCCTATAGTTATTGGAGGAGTCATGACTTTTTTATGGATTGAAGGACGTGATAGAGTTCATAAAAAAGGGGAATGTTGAAAATCTGAGAGTCATTCAGGTCTTGAGTTTTTCTATTCAAAAAAGACCAGTTGGATGTAAATAAATAAATACAGGGCAATATATTTGCATAGTTGTTGTTTTTAGGATTGTGATGTTGATGTTTTTCAATTTTCATAGGTGGAAACCAACACGGGGGAAGTGACAAGCAAGGGCTTCACATCTGCCCCAAACACACACATGCACACACAAACACGCACACCTTTTCACTAATGCATATCCATTTGTCTGTGTAAAAGCAAGGTGAGCAGTGCAACCTCGAACTCAAAGTGCTTTGTTGCGCTGAGGGACTCTGTGTATCTACCCTGCAGGACATCCATATTTCCCCTTAAGGGGCCCAACTGAATTACACTTTCATTCTATTTGTATGCCTTTTTTCAGAATGTCCCTTTTTTTTTTACCCTTGGGGGGATCACAAACAAACAAAGTGCTCTGTGGCCTGCTGTGTCTCTGTGGCAGGAACACACAAAGGGCAATGTGCAATACTGGAACCCAATCCCTCAAGTGAGTCATATTACGCTGTTCTGTGTTAGTGATTTTCAGTGCAATCAGTTACGGTTATTAGTACCAGTGCAGGCGGCCGTGCAGTGATCACACAGCGAACCAGGTCTTACAGCCATGGGTATGGATTTTATTCAGTCTACTGCTGATCACAATATTCATGTATATACATTGTTGGTGTGTTTTTTGCTTTTTTAACTGCAACGTTTTCAGTCTTGATACAGTATATTTGTTTGATTGACTTTATCAGTCAAACGTCAACATTGGACCATTCTGCATTTTTACAATTCATGCCTTTTCTGCGCATGGCCACTACGGTACAGTTAAAGGCACACAGTTTTGAGTGCTGGTAGCATTTAATTCCCTGAATAAAACAAAACAACAACAAAAAAACTAAATAAAAAAACCACCGGCACTGCAATACACATTTTTCCACTGACTGACCATTGGTGGCGGTAACGCTCAAGAAAATGTAGCAGTGCGGCAACAAAGGCAGTGAAGACGATGACTGAAAGCCAGAAAATGCACTCAACACGTTTGTTTGACCTCAAGGATATACACAAAGCATTTTGGTGAGAAGCACTGAATGTAAGCAGAACTTTTGTTTGTTTACAAGAAAACTCCACAGGGCACCTTTAATAAGTTAGGGCAAGATCGTGGTAATGGGAAATAAAATATTTGTGTCTGTATTTTAAACAGTTATCTGAATTGTTTAGACCTGGCTTCAGTTACTGTAGGCTTACTGGTTTACTGAAGACTTTTCAGAGTTGTCACTGCTTCACTTGAACTCCTTTTTGAAAATGATGTAAACAAACATGTATCACATCAGAAAACTAAAAGACCTTTAGTCGATTTGACAACCAGTTACAATCCAGTTTTGAATTTTGGTGGTGGGGCAGTTCTTTTGTTTTGAGTTGGATTACAGATGGTGCCTTAAAGGGTTTATGTGGCTGCACACACGACATACAAGAACAGTTTAAATCTGGAATAAGAAATATTTAACACTTGAAAAAAAAAAGATTCAATGTATGAAACTAAAACTTAGTATTGAATATTATTGTGGTTATTACATATGAAGCAGCAGTGATTTTTCAATAAAGAAACATATCTCAGCATGTAGTATTGTACACCCCATCCCCAGACAAAACGTTGATTATGGAGGATTCTGCAAAGCCCAAAAATACATTTAATAAAAATGTCCTTGAACATTCAGTACAATGTTTTTTTCAAATAACTGATTCCAACAATATCCGTGCATGGCAGCTATAGGTTATGAGTAAGGTATGATTAGGTTAGGCACCTAAAATACTTGATTAAGTTTAGATGAAAATGGTTAATTCACTGAAATTAAGCTATCCCAACCTCAGCACCCTTTTACTCCGCCTTGCTACATGAAGGACACATGACTTTCTGCTAACTGTTGGCATTAGATGTAAAATGCTGTGCTGCAAAAATTGTCCATTACGAAAGAAATTCATTCAGATATTAGGCTGACTTTTTTCCGTAAAAAGCCATGACCTTCATAAAATAACTTCTTTCAAAATGAAAAATATTAACGCAACTTGAGACAAAACTGGAAATCACACACACACACGCACTCTATATCTCTCCTTTGCTGAATGATCTTTCAACAGCTGCAGTCTCATCTTTTCATACATCCTTGCTCTTTCCTTGGGTATATGAAGGTCAGGTGAAGGTAATGCTAGGGATTATGGGAGCTCAGCGACTGGTCCCTTTGCCTGCCATGAAAGGGTGAAGTTAATGGCTCGGAGAGGAGTGGGAGGTCTCCAATCTCTCTGCCGCAGGCCGTGAAAACGGATGCCTTTTATTACAGATTGACCCTCGCAAGCTGTAGCTGGAGGCCTCTCACCTGATGTTCTGGATGGGGACCTGGGGGGATCTTTGCCTGGATTTACAGTTAATGTACCAGTGTTAATGAAGCCGCTATGGTCCACTGGCCCCCTTTGCCATGCCATGTCGGAGTGTCCATCCTCTTGTTGATCGCTGCAGGTCTGCTGTGGGTCATAAGTGCCAATAAAATTGCAGCCTCTCCACCCCCAGATGACTTTAGATCTGATGGTCTGATGGAAAGGTAAAAGGGAGGGAGGGTGCTAAACCACTGCAAGCCAGAGAGCAGCCTCTTAATCAGCTCTCCAACACCTTTTTGTCATTAGAAAACATTAGTTAACAGAAAGATGTTTGTACGTTTGTTAGTAAAACAAATTATATAAAGCTCATTTTATTTTATTAACGGCATCTTTGCTCTCTTATACTGCTAACTGTTTACAAAGAAAGCCAAAAAAAAATTGCAGTAAAGATCCTTGTCCATATTTCAAACCAGGGCACCATCATTGTGATGTTTACAGGCAGCAGTAGTATTAGCAGTTATATTAGCAGAAGCAAGTACTAGTAGTATCAGTAGTTGTGCATGTAGCAAGTCCCAGTGGTAGTATTATTATCATTATCAGCTGCATCAGAAGTAGCAGTAGCAGCACTGGTAGAGGAAGCGATAGTAGGCTACTAGTATTAGCAATGGTACTATAGTATTAGCAGCAACAGTGGCAGCCGCAGCTAGCAGCATAAACTGTCGTAGTACTGGTCATAATTAATAACAGAAGTAGTAGTATTAGTAGTGGTGGTAGTTGTAGCGCTCATAGCAATTATAGTAATAAAAGCCGAAGGAGCAGCAGTACTGTAGTACCAGTAGTAGCAGAAACAGGATAGTCATAGCAGTAGTATTAGTAGTAGTACAATCAGGAGTAGTAGTAATAGTTGTAGCTGCAGCTGTAGCAGACATGTAATAGCAGCACAGTAGAAGTTGTCATATTAGTAGTACTAGTAGTGGTAGTTGTAGACAACAGTTACAGTAGTTAATAGTGTAGAAGTAGTGAAGTTGTAGCAGCTCAACAGTAGTAGTCATAGTACTGGTTGTAGTAGTAGTAGCCTAATAGTAGTAGAACAACTAGTAGTCACAGTACAGCAGATGCAGTACTTGTCAGAGCAGCAGTAGTAGTAGGATTAGAAGTAGCCTAGTAGTAGAATACTAGAATCATAGAGGAGTGGGGTTAGTAGTGGTAGTCATATTAGTAGTACTAGTTGTAGTAGTAGTAGTGGTTGTGAACATATAGCAATGTAGTATTAGTAGTAGTAGTAGTCGTATTATAACAGCAGCAGAAGTAGTGTTTGTAGCAGTAGTAGTAGTAGTAGTAGTAGTAGTAGTAGTAGAAGTAGTAATATCAGTAGTCGCAGCGGTGCAGCACTATGTGGACTCTCATTGTGCCACCCTCACCTCCCCTGCAGCTCTTTGACTACTGCTGGGCTCAATGTCATCCAAAGTATGGAGACTGACAGAGGCGTGAAGGGCTTGGCAGACCCCTTACTGGCTTTAATGGAGATGAATGTGTGTGTGTGTGTGCGGAGGGGCTGTGAAGAAACTGAGTGTGGGTCACAGACAGATGGATAACATGCTGTGCAAGTTACTATGTGTGCCCAGTGACATCAGTAGTTTTCTAAATTTTATGTTGTTTTTTATGAAATCATCTGGATTTAATAGATATGTCTCATATAACACTAAAGGTTCAGATATGGGTCGGAAGTTGTCACTTTTGTACCCGCTAAATCACTAAAAGAAGTTGTCAAGCTGATTTGTTTGTATAACAGGTTTGAGATTCCGTATTTTCAAACCATGGCAGCCATTTTGTTATGACTGAAATTTCAGACATCTTGACAGGCGCTATAGACACGTTAAATATCCTGAATAGAGCTCCACACTTTCAGTATATTTACGGCTGTATTGAACAACATACCAAGATAAATGCAGCAATCATTGGAGGAAACTTTTTTTTGACGAAGCAGAGCAATGGATCAAGGTGGATTGAGTCACTAATACCTGAGGTAAGAGCTATACACCGATCAGCCCCAACATTAAAACTACTGACGGGTGAAGTGAATAACATTGATTACCTCATTACAATGGCACCTGTCAAGGGGTGGGATATATTAGGCAGCAAGTGAACAGTCAGTTCTTGAAGTTGATGTGTTGGAAGCAGGAAAAATGGCTAGATGACTGGGTCAGAGCATCTCTAAAACGGCAGGACTTGTGGGGTGTTGTCGGTATGCTACCAAAAGTGGTCCAAGGAAGGACAACCAGTGGACCGGCGACAGGGTCATAGGCGCCCAAGGCTCATTGATGCGCGTGGGGAGCAAAGACTAGCTCATCCGGTCCGATCCTACAGAAGGGCTACTGTAGCAACATTTGCTGAAATGTGCTGGCTATGATAGAAATATGTCAGAACACACAGTGCACCAGAGCTTGCTGCATACGGGGCTGCGTAGCTGCAGACTGGTCAGAGTGCCCATGCTGACCTCTGTCCACTGCCGAAAGTGCCTACAATGGGCATGTCAGACCCATGGGCACGTGAGCGTCAGAGCTGGACCAAGGACCAATAGAAGAAGGTGGTCTGGTCTGATGAATCACGTTTTCTTTGCTCTGGGCAATGTTCTGTTAGGAAACATTGGGTCCTGGCATTCATGTGGATGTTATTTTGTACCACCTACATAAACACTGTTGCAGACCAAGTACACCCCTTCATGGCAATGATATTCCCTGATGGCAGTGGCCTCTTTCAGCAGGATAATGCACCCTGCCACACTGCAAAAATTGTTCAGGAATGGTTTGAGGAACATGACAAAGAGTTCAAGGTGTTGACTTGGCCTCCAAATTCCCCAGATCTTAATCCGATCAAGCATCTGTGGGATGTGCTGGGAAAACAAGTCCGATCCATGGAGGCCCCACCTCACAATTGACAGGACTTAAAGGATCTGCTGCTAATGTCTTGGTGCCAGATACCACAAGACAACTTCAGTGGTCTTGAGGAGTCCATGCCTCGACGGGTCAGAGCTGTTTTGGCAGCAGGAGGGGGAGGTGGTTTTAACACTGGGGCTGATCGGTGTATAAAATCAACTAAAGTGCATCACCTGTGCCCTCACATTTCTATAATACAGTAAATAAACATCATCCTGCTTAGGTATCGCCCCTGCACACTGAACACTATACAGCCAAGCTGGCAGGTGTCATCACAGATACCTTCAACATAACCCTGAAGCAGGCTTTTGTCCCAGCAGGCTTCAAAGCTGCCACCATTACTCCAGTGCCTAACGCTGTGTTCACACATACAAAGTGGTAGAAAGTCCCTAGCATCACATGAAGCTGTAGCACTGTGGGTACGTTGCAATGAGCATGTAATTTACATACTCTGCTCTAACTGCACAATTGTTTTCTGATGTAGCCGCCGTACTACGCACTGCATGGTTTATTTCCTGTCGCACAGTTTGTTTCGTGAGTACGAATAGCTTTGTTTGCAGTCTTCATAGTTTTTGAAACAGTTTTAATACAACAACTAAGCCCTGGCTGGCAAGACTGACCTGCATTGCAGTCCTGTATCTGCCCTGGAAGCGATCCCCCACTAGTGGAGCAGAGCAGTAAATACCTCTACGCTTCCATTTCTGCCACGTAAAACAAGCGTGATTGGCTCTCGCTGGTCCGTAAGAAGTCAACTGTGTCCTGCCTCAATGACTGCAGTTCCATGGCACTTACCTCTGTTATTATGAAGTGTTTCAATAGTTAGTCACGGGTCACATCAAAGCCAGCCTCTCCACCTTGTTGGACCCCTTCCACTGTTCTTATCGTTCCAACAGGGCCACAGATAATGCCATATCCTTTGGTCAATAGGACAGTAAGAGCATGTATAGTGCAGAATACTGTTCACTGACTTCGGTTAAGCCTTCAAGACGAGCATGCCTCAGAAGCTGATAGTGAAGCTCTGTTGTGAATCAGACCATAAGACCCCACAGCGAATAGTGTGTCATGAGGGGATCATGGAGGTGTCTCCCCTCGATGTAGGACATCTATTGAGAGAGATGTTTTCAGAGGACTCTTCCCACCCCTCTCACAGACTGTTTGACCCCCTGCCTTCTAGCAGGAGATGCAGTCCAACACCACCACAGCTTTCCCCCCATGCTGTCAGACTGATGAACACCTTACAGACACCAAGCACTCGACACACACCTTAGTAAACATAGCCTGTGAATATTCTCATTCATCCAGGTCATAATTATCTGGGTATTTAACCTCTTAGGAGGCGGTCACAAGGCCAATGATGTCACTGGGTCGTTGGTGTTCCATTTGCCAACGACAGTCACTCCACACCAGCTAGTTGGACCAGTCTAGCCTGGTCAAACAAGCACGAACTGATGAAGCCTCTTGGATGAGAGGTGAAACGTCTTCACAGACAAAACCAAAAATCCAGTTGCGTTCGATTCAATTTCCTTGAGATACTTAGTTAACATAAACACACACACCTGGTCATCTTACATAATTTTTTATTCCTACTTTGTACATACCTATAAATATGTTTATATCTTTTTACTCCACTATATGTACTTTATTCAAACATACTCAGATCTCAGATCTGTTATCGCACTTTAGCTGTTTTATGTTTTTGTCTTTGTATTTGTATGTTTTGTCTGACATTATTGTTAGTTTCGTAATATCGTGCCAAAGACAGGATGTTTCATTTTAACAGTAATGACAAATAAGTTAAACTTAAAAAAATACTACAACGCCCTACAATCAACAAAATTAGACAATGGCATCCAAAAAAAAGCACTAGTCAAGTCAAGTCAGTTTCATTTATATAGCCCAAGTATCACAAATCACAATTTACCTCAAGGGGCTTTACAATCTGTACAATATACGACACCCTCTGTCCTTAGACCCTCGTCTGTATACTGTAACTAAAAATAACTAAATATTGTAACCAGTTTCTTTACTACTCCATATCACACAGTGTATAAGCCAACGGAAACAGATTTTTCTTACATAACGAGGAACAATATTGTGAGCAGAAGACTCTCAGGTAAAATCTGCACTCAGTGTCTGCACTTGTGTCACAGTCATTTCTTGCATTGATCTCTGCTGCCACAGAGGTGCCACTTGTTGCGTGGCAAGGGCACACACTTCAGAGAGAGGGGAGACTGGACACTGTGGTATATGATACGTCACTGTACTGAGAGTTTTAAACCTGTATCTTAATCTGAAAATATGGAAAACCATTCAGTAATTCGAAATGTACTCTGATTTGTGAACATGAATTGCAGTTTGCAAAAGTTTATGCAAACTTGTGAGCAGGTATGTTAATCTGCAAGTGTGTACTACACTCCTGATGTGAACAGACTCTATGCATGTGAGGGATCAGGACTTGTTTGCTCTGAATGCTATAATATTTCACATATCAATGTACTGTGTCGTGGCATAAAAATACAACACAGGCTGCTGCTGTACAGTGACGACCTTTCTCCTGTACAGTGGTGACCTTTGTTGAAAAGGTTGCTGCAGGCTGTTGTTGTTAAAACTGTGAATCCCTGAGCACAAGCACAGAACATCGTATAGTGGCTGCTGTCAATATACTGTTTCTGAAAGACTGTCTCCCCAAGAAAAACAACAGAATCTGTAATTTCTGGAAATGCCTCCAAAATAACACGTTTATGTTCAAGCGACAAAGTCCTCTAGCAGCCGTAGGAATTATGACTCTTTGCCATCAGGAAGGAGGAAAACAGGTGACATTATTATAGAGCCAAAAGGTCTGCAGAGGGACGAGGTTGGAGTTAATGGGTAAAAAAAAACACTGGACGCACAGAAGACCACTGTTCGTTTCCTTTTTCCTACCAACAGTCAATGTCAATTTCACTTTTAACCATGACCACGATCTTTCCCTAAATCTGACCAAGTCATTTTTGTGGCTAAACCTAACCAAACCTTAACCATAGCATTGTCACATCATAAAACGGATTTATTATTCAACCGTGATTTATAATGGTTTGGGAATGCACAGACAAATGAGAGCATCCTGCCGATGGGACATCAGATCAGAAAACGCTTCTATGTGTCGTCCTAAAAGGGCGGTTGCAAACAACTTGTTTTGTTGTTTAGTTTGGAAGACTTGTTTGATTCTGGTCATGAGTCC